>JAPSES010000144.1:3621824-3633274 GCA_029822895.1 Maxillicosta whitleyi | reverse complement strand
ATTGTTGTGACACGATAAAACAGCTAATAATATATAACCATGAAGAAAGAGCTTTGAGGTCTATTTATGTGTGTTTATGTTTGTATTTCATTTTTTAGTCTGTCTGTTCATTTAAGCTCTCTATGCGTATATGCAAATATTTGATGTTATGTAACATCTTTTTTATTGGTGATATTTAGAAATGTAGATTTTCTTACACCTACAGAAAGAACCATATTTTAATAATGTATTGTTATTACTGTATTCTTCTTATAAAGGTTCTGAATCCTGCACAAACACTACTGTCTTTTTTTTGTCTCTAGTGACATATGTAACTGATCATTAGAGAACTGCTTTGGTTTGTTTTTGTAATTATTATTTATATATGTATCCAGTTTAATTTATAAAGTTACTCTCCATCATATCTCCAATTATATTTGATTAATAAAACTCTAAAATTAACTGTGGCTTAATAAATTTTGTAGATTTGGATCATTTTTACACCCTTAATTTATTTATTTATTTTTTTAATCAATTAAAACCAGACTTCATGAGTCATCTGCAAAGAAGGGGTTGGCCTGGCTTCAGACCTCTGATGTCCCACATTCCAGATTTTTTCAGCATCTGGACCAAACAGAAATGTCTACCATACAGATGTTAGTTTTGGAAACAGAAGGTGCAGCATGGGAAAGCCGATTGGTGGGTTATTTAAAGACAGAAACCAGGGAATAAAACAATGAAAGATAGCAGAAAGCAACAAACAGTGGTTGCAGTGAAGTGTTAAAGGAGGGTGTGCAGTGGTTTGAGATCAGCAGAGAGGTAACATGTATTGATGGAGGCTAAGGGTGAGGCTCTAGATTGGATTAACAGGTCAGTCGTAACATTAGGCTTGTTTACATCCTTAAGCAGCTGACAGGCTTGTCTTCACTCTCTAGAGGTTGGTGATACAAGCTGCTCTTTCTACTCATTGTCATTCACTATTTCACCCACACTCCACCCCCACACTACGATTATGAAGATAAAAGTCAGCATTTACTAATCACACATTTCATTTTTTTTTTTTATTAAAACTTACAGGAACAGAACATCCCATCTTTTTAATATTATTTTTGAACTGACCATGTTATTATTAAAGGAGGCAGACAATAGTGAAGGCTTCTATGGTGTTTTTTTCCTCTTGCCTCAGACAGTAAATCTGTTTTTCTTCTTTAAATTGTCCTCTACACAGTGGCAGAACTTGGTTTGCTTCAGTGGCATTATTAGTCGTTTCAGTGAATTTTCCCTGAGGCTCTGCGTAATAAAACTAGCATCACGCTCTTTCAGGCACCTAAGCCTCACTCTAACTGGTACAACAAATCTGCTCGCCTCCTTAGCTCAAACATGCTGTTTTTTAGTCTACCCTAGTCGGCACACTTCGCTCTCGTCGTCTCCCTTCATGTTCTGCCCCTCGCCTGTTGCCGTGGTAACTAGCAGAGGGAAGTTGAGTGGAGGGGCGACTGAAGAGAGAGAGGGAGGAGAGAAGAGAGGAGAAGAAGAAAGGAGGGAGGGGGGGGTTGTGTCAGGTTTCTGGGTAAAGTAACCATGGCTGATTTTTCAACACCCTTCTCTTTCTCCTCCCTCTTCTTTTTATCTCCACTAACACATTTTCTCTCCAAAACATTGTGCTTTTTATTGATCCAAGGACAATTATTTCCTCTCTTTGCCCCCTCTTCTTCATTATCCTCCCACATTTTTTTGCCTGGCCAAGTTTAATTTCTTTTTATCTTATCTCCTTCATCTAGTGTTTCAGGACTTTCCACTTTCCAGCCTTCATATTAACCTTTGTCCTTGGCTTGACCCACACTGTATGTTGTTTCAGTGGACACCATTCACAGTTCTTTACCTACTGAGTCATAAAAGTCATGAAATCAATTACATCTCCTTTATTGAAATATACTAGCATCAACTCTACTGAAAGATTACTATCGTTAAAATCAAGGGAGCTGGGTGTGAATGGCATTTCACTTTCTCTGGAAGTTAAATAATGCAATCAGCTGCAGCAGCAGCAACTTCAGTGAATGAGCTTCTGTGCGTGTATGTGCATGCGTATGGAGAAGGCAGATGGAACTGGATTTCTCTCGTCAGAGGCAGATATGATTTCCATGCTACTGTCCACATTTAATTTTTGACATTTAATTGCACAGCCTTAATGAGAGCGTTGTGCAGGACAAACATCCCCTTACAAGGTACATACGGTCACATAATGAGCAGGAGACAGAGAAAGATGTTGAGTTGGGAGGCAATTTTCATTTTGTTGGCATAATATTTTTTGCATAATCATCAATGCTTGTTTTGTGAGACTGGCAACAAATTAGGAGCGTCTGCTGTGAACAGAGGGTTTGGGTATGTTGAGATATGTGGTAATATATGTGCCATCTGCATATTTGAGAAATATGTACACACAGTAAAGCTATATTTAGTTCTTGTTTTTATTGTCCATCTGAAATATGTTGTGGACTTTTTTTCGAAATCCACAAATATTTACTTTACAATAATATTACATTTGAGAGGATGAAACCAGCATATGTCTTCTTCAGTAAATTAAAAAGACTCTATTTAAAACAACTGTGAATTTACAGATGATCAGCTCATCTATTAGTTCCATTCATATGCGTTCTGAAAGTTCAATAAATGCACAATATACATTTACTGCACAATAAAGCATGCACAATGCTCACTAATGATTTCAGAGACAATTAGAGGCTGCGTAAAGTGAACTCAAGGATAGTGTCTGACATTTCAGAGGGAAACCACCAGCAGTTTAAATGGCCCCTCTAAATGTTGCCAGTGTCAACAATCACAATGTGGATGTTATTCTGACCAAAGAAGGCAGAGAAAGTGCTGAAGTGGTCACTGGAAGAGAAAGGAAAAGGAAAACAAGAAAAAGAGGAAAGACACTAGAGATGAAAGACATAGCAGGTGGGGATTTCTGTGTGGGGTATGATAATCTAAAGCTATTCGATGGCATTAACAAAAAGAAAAAACCTAATGCAAGAATCCTCCCTTGGCCCAGCCACAGATTACAGCAGTGGGTTTGCGTGTGGAAGCCATTATATAATTCATTCTCTATGATGAGATTTTCCTCCATTGCTGGTTTTTCTTACTAACCCCTCTTCCTCTCACACTGTCCCAGCACTGGCAGGTTTCTCTTTTAATTTAAGGAGAAGATGTCCACACTGGGTTTTTTGGTGACTTTATAATCTTTTTATCCCTGTCTGGAACTAATTCATCTCAAACTGCAATTTGATGTCTTCTTTCAGCACCAAGTCAGTTTTGGGCTCCTCAATGTCTGATGCACATATTGTTACACAGAAAAATGGAAGGACTCGTGTTTAATATGTGAATGTATATGTGTACAGTACATGCACGTGTGCACACGTGCAAACATTTTGTGCAATACTGTCTCACTCTGGCATTGTGAATTCTCTGCTCACTAAGCTCCTTAATGGAGTCACTACAAGGGCAAAAGCATTTTCATTTTTTTTGCATTCATTCTATTCCTGCCGTCCATCCCTCCCCTCCACACGCCAGCTGATCACAGGTGGGCGGATCAGCAATAAGACTTTTTCATTACAGAGGTCAACAGTGGTGACCTGCTGTTTTGATGAGAGGTACATGTGAACTGCACGCTGTCAGACTCTGGAAAGGATTAACTCTGCCCTTCGACTCCGCATCTGCGCCACGCAAGACTGGCAAAGCTACTGTGCGATTGGTAGATTACCCTTCACACAGCCAAATGCCATCTAATGATTATCTGGCAATGTCTAAGGTGCAGTTGCATGGACCTCCCCCTAAATCCACTGTCCAGTCAATGACAATGGTGTCCACATATACTTGTAAAGCATCCACCAGTTCAGTTTGATGCGACACATTTAGACTAGCTGCTTAAAAGCCGTATCTTCTTTTTCTATGAAAATTGCCCAGGGGTACATTCATGCTGCAAATATAGCTGATTTTATCTAATAAATCAGGATTTGACTATATAAGCAGATGTGGTTAGAATAGAGGACTAGGACAATGCTGGATTTAAATACATTATTGTCCACTGCAATCAGCGGAGAATGTATATTTCTGCAAAGTCCTTGTCTTTGTACATTTGTGAGTCTAGTAAATAGTGTTTATTTGTGACAAAACTAATGGTTTAGTACTGCCTGAAAGAACAAGGAGGGCAGATACACAGTTTAAGAACTATGTGTGAAAGATTGTCTCCTGCACCATGCTACTGGGATTGCTTTAGTGTGTTTTATTTTCGGGAGAAGTGTATCTGATAACAGTGATGATTACAATGATCTGTGACGTAAATAATCTGTGTGATTAAGTCATATCATTTAAAGCCTTTTAGTCCAGATCTCATCTACATCTATCACATTAGATGTAAAAACTGTAAATGCATGCAAACACAAACACTGCCTACTCTGCCTAAATAACAGAAAATGAAGAACTGTTTTTTTTTTTATCAGCCCATTTGAAGTTTAAAGGTTCTGTATTTTGCCTGTGACCTTTCTTCAGAAAGTAATCATCAATCCGCCCAAATGTTGTACTGCCTATCAACACTGCCTCCAGAGCCATTTTTATATGTCACTATCTATTGACTTGTATGTAATCAAATCCCATAAACCCACAATGAATGTAACAAGGTCAGGTTTTGATGGGCAACTATAATAGCATGCACACACACTCTGGGTTCTCATGAAGTAATGAGAGCAATTTATCATACTGTTATTCATGAGATTATCATTAAAATTCTGATGATGAGCTGATCTTATGTATTTTAAACTCTCATGTATCAACAAAACTTTGCTACAAGGAATCAATCAAAGGGAATGTTCAGACCCAGTCTATAGTCTGGTTCATGACTAGTTTAGTCACAGATTACAGTGTAGGAAACAGGACTCACAGTGACAGAGCAAAAAGCTCGCTATCTGAAGGACTTGCAGATGATCTCAAGATCTCAGATGTAAAAAAATAAAGGACGAGGGACGAGCAGAGCAAAAAAAAAAAGAACAAAGAGTAGGAAGAATGGAGAAATAGAAGCATGTTCTTTATTTCCTCTGTTTCTAAAGTCACAGAACTACAAAGCTGTTATTTGAGGTGCGTTTATGTACAAAAACAGAGTGAATTGAAGTGAACGTAACTCCAGTGACAATAATCTCTTTACTTCTGTCCCATCAAATTCAAAAATAGTGTCTAATCTGTTCATCTCAGTCCTACTTGTTGCTAAGGCAGTGAGTGGAAGGGCTGTTAGTGTGTTTAACAAATCCCCCAACTGAGAGCTCCATTTGATTATGTGTTTACATTTACATGTGAGGGGATCCAACTGAAGACACGAGACTAAGCCAAAGGTTTCCATGTTAACTGGGACTAATGATGCTGATACTAAAATTAGACAAGAAGATGCATCATCTCATTTTTTTTTTTTTTTTTTTTTACCTGTAAACGCCTGTACAAAGCACACACAGATTGTATTCTGGGCTGTGTGCTATGTGGGCTGATGACAAATTGAGGCTTGACTCATTACTGCTCTTCTTTGAGTGGCTGAACAGTCGAATAAATACAATTTGAAGCCCTCTTCTTCTTGGTTCTTATTAGGAGGAAGAGTGTCACTTAACAGTGACACAGTATCCTCACCACGCTCTAGCACCTTTTCTCTACTTCTGTGGCTGCTCTCTTGCTGCTTTTTCTGCAGAAGGAGTTCAAAGGAGACCCCTGCAGTGCTTTCAATTTCAAATTTTCTATCATGTCAACTTCAAATCCTTGCATTTGCCTCCATACTTTACACTGCATGATTCATCATTTTTCCCTGTATTTTCCCTGTAGTCATCATTAAAACCTGTTCACAACACATTATAATTTAACGATGCATCCTAACCAGTGGCTGTTAATGTACTGACAAGACTACTTGGTGAATGAGTGTTGCTCGAACATATTAGCAAAGGCAAAACTATTTGCCTGTTTCTGTGGTTCTTTTATCCCTGCTCAAATTTTGTTTGTTGGACTTTATAGTTTTTAGTTTGTTTTTTCAAAGAAAAATAGCCAGCAGGCTCTGAGATCATATAATGTTAAAAATATAAGCTTGTTAGGTCAATTCACTAAATTCACATTTCATAACTATTTCTCATTTGAAGAGCTGCTCATTTATTTGATCGTTAGAAAATGTTATTGCTAGTCTTTTATGAGCTCTTGTCTTTGTTATGATTTTTACTTTTTCTTTCTTCTCATAATGTACAGTAACAAGGACTCCACTAGAGAGGATATCACAGGACATCTCATCCATCATTGTACAGTAAATTATTAAATGCCTCTGACTGTATTAACCTCATTTATCTTTTTCTTTCTCCTTCAGGATCCTGCTGACAGTAGTGGTGATCTTCCGTATCTTGATTGTTGCCATTGTGGGAGAGACCGTGTATGAGGATGAGCAGACCATGTTCATCTGTAACACTCTGCAGCCAGGCTGCAACCAGGCCTGCTATGATAAGGCCTTTCCCATCTCTCACATCCGTTACTGGGTCTTCCAGATTATCCTGGTGTGCACACCCAGCCTCTGCTTCATTACCTATTCCGTTCACCAGTCAGCGAAGCAAAAAGACCGGCGCTACTCCTTTCTGTATCCTATAATGGAGAGGGACTACGGGAGGGACGGAGCACGAAAGCTCCGCAACATAAATGGTATTCTCGTTCAGCACGGTGGAGATGGTGGTGGAGGCAAGGAGGAACCTGACTGCCTGGAAGTGAAGGAGATCCCCAATGCCCCAAGGGGCCTCACCCATGGGAAGAGCTCCAAGGTTCGCCGGCAAGAGGGGATCTCACGTTTTTACATCATTCAGGTGGTTTTCAGGAATGCCCTGGAGATTGGCTTCTTGGCTGGCCAGTATTTCCTGTATGGTTTTAGCGTGCCTGGGATTTTCGAATGCGACCGCTACCCATGTCTGAAGGAGGTGGAGTGCTATGTTTCTCGGCCCACAGAAAAAACAGTGTTCCTGGTGTTCATGTTTGCGGTGAGTGGTATTTGTGTGGTTCTCAACCTGGCTGAGCTTAACCATTTGGGCTGGCGCAAGATCAAGGCTGCCATCAGGGGAGTCCAGGCACGCAGGAAGTCAATTTGTGAGATCAGGAAGAAGGACATGGCACATCTGTCCCAGCCACCTAACTTAGGACGCACACAGTCCAGTGAGTCAGCCTATGTCTGACCACTAAGAGAAGGAGCTGTGTCCCATAAGAGTGAATGTGGAAGAGAGAGAATGAAAAATGTATGACTTTAATTTATTGAGCGTTGCATGGAGGTCCAAGTGTATGGCCTCTCATATGGGCTGATGGACTTAAATAACTCTGCAAGAGTTGGGAGCGATTAGAGGAAGAAAATTACAAAGCATGAAGAGGGCACAATTCTGCTCTGCAAATGACGTACAGATTTTGATCTCAAGGGAAGATATTCCAACTGCCATTTTATACGTACATTCTTTTTTTTTTAACTAATTCCTTTCCCCTCTGCCCCTCAACTCTTTGGACTGAAGAGGGACACACCAGAGATGAGAAGAAGAGTGGACGGGAATAAACAGATGAGAGGCTGTTTTGTGTTCTTTTGGGATATTGGAGGATGACGGGTGGTGCATCCCATGGTGCTTTTCCTCTGGACTGTGTCAGCATTAGTGAAAAAGTGAAGACCGGATAGGAGGTGGGACAGGGAGGATGAGTAGCAACATCATTAAAAGAGGAACGGAAGAACTGTCAAAGCCATGACACACTCTAGAGAACAAAGTTTGTAAGAGAGTAGGAGGGAAATATTACACTGTTGGAAAACAAATGAAACAACCATGGAGGGAGAGAAGAGAGGGAATGTATTTCTTTTGCTTCCTCTCCTTGCCAGGGACTTGAAGACCGAAGCCAAAAAAGAAATAGCTGCCTCTGAACAGTGTCAACTTCGCCTCTCTTGGAACATCGTCACAAGCCAAAACCAAGAGAAAGACTGACGATGTTTATGTTTTGTCTCTTGGCAAAAAATTGCTTTAACACAAACAAAGCGAGTACCATACACACTTTTTTTCTTTTCTCTCCCCCATCATTTGCTCTCTCTCCTCCACGGTTGGCAGCTATGTAGACACTGGGGGCTTCGGGTGACAGTAATGACCCTCACGCTTTTCCTGCTCCGTAAACGTGGGAGAGGAACTAATGAACAAATGGATAAACAGCGAGTAAACATCGGACTCTCCTAAAGCACAAGCCAAACATCCCTCCTTCCAGCATTCCAGTGTGCTCACACACAAAGGAGAGAATAAAAAGGTGAAGTGAGAAAGGGAATGAGAATTTATAGAGGGGAACAGATCATTTTATTACAACTTTTAAAAAATTTTATAAAATATATCACACAGACTTATGATATTTTTTTTCTTTTTGAGAAAACAATGGTGCCATCCTTGAGATATTTAATTATTGTTAAAAGTAACATAGAGTATATCATGGAAATATTATTTACCCATTTAGATTATATCCAAATAGATTTATTTATCTTTGTGGGTGGGTTGAGTGGGAAAACATGTTGCTGTTTTTCAAATGTATAAACTGTCTGTCTTTTTTCATTTTTGTTATTAAATTAAATCTCTCACCGATGGAACTGATTAATGACATGTATGGGGGAGGGGAGGGGGGCAAGATTGTGAGCTTTGTTTCATATCGCACTGTGGCTGTGCAACAGATCTTCTTATTTGCAGCTGTAAAGGACGTTTTGCCTGTAACTACAATTAAACACAAAGTGTTAATGGAAAAGACATCGTACAGAGGAGAGCTTTAGTCTCCTTGAAAGTCGGTTGCACAGCCCTGGGCAATTAAGGCCTGTGAGCCATTTGAAAAGGCATGTTTACTTGAAGAGATGTTTCCTGAATGATCAAGCTGTGTAACCGAGGAGTTATAAGTCTCTAAAAAGAGTTGGTGTTTTTGAATCTCAGTGATTTCATTTCGCTTTGCTTTTCTGACTGGATTTCAGCATGCATGCCTTGTAAGAGAATGAACGAAAAGAATGAAAAATGAAAGAAATAGAAAAAGACGACAGAAAGCGTTGCACCTTGATTAATGCAGACGAGTGGGAGAGTGGTAGACTGTAGGAACTCATGTTTGGATGAAGGCTGCGTAAACAAATGCATAATTTCAACATTTTAAACCTGTGAAACCAGAAGTAGGTAGTGTGTTGCACATGGTGTCATTCGAAAAAAAATGTTATGTATTTAAATGACATGGACTTTAACACACTGGCTACTTATCCTACTGTTCATTATCATGACACAAGCACAAACACACATGAACACAAAACATGCCAAACTCATCTGTGATCTCAAGTTGGCTCAATAATTGTTTTTTGTTAGATAAAATACCTGTTTCATTTTTATAGACCAAGACAGCGCTCATATGCTGGTTATTATTTAACTTAGGGCTGATGCACAAATTCTTCTTAGACCTTTCCTATGAACTCAGTACTCTGAGTGGCCAGGCATTATATGAGGATCGTACCTGCGCTTGAACT
Source organism: Maxillicosta whitleyi (assembly GCA_029822895.1). Lineage (NCBI taxonomy): Eukaryota > Metazoa > Chordata > Actinopteri > Perciformes > Neosebastidae > Maxillicosta > Maxillicosta whitleyi. The sequence continues at coordinate 3,623,742 of JAPSES010000144.1, read as the reverse complement.
GAACGGCCTTATGCAGCTCGACACAGCAAAGCATATCACTGCCAGTCTTAGGGGTTTGATTTTTTTAAAGGCCCCCTTTTGTAAGAAAGCTAGTCAGTTAAAGTAACTGTGTTGTATTTTGGATAAGACCGCATCTCAGTATCTGTCCTCTTTAACCTCTCTCAGCAGATTGGGTCTAATTCTTCATAATAGTTAAACAGTAAAAGGGAGAAAAATGAAGACCAAATGTTGTGATGTAAGGTTTTCAGTTTTGTTAAACTTTCTTTCAACTTGCCTTATCTGGTTACACTGCGATGAGAGGCATTCCTCACCATTCCTTTACACGTGCAGCATCATTACGTTGTAGGGGAAACAACAACCCTTAAACAGTACAATATGCAAAATACTAAAACCTTAAGAAATACACTGCCACCAGAGTTCACATAAGTGTTTGAACTTTGGTAACAGCTGATGTTGTAGAGATGTCCTCAACTCTGCCTCTCCATTCACTCCCACCTATAATCTCTGTGACACTTACAGGTGATTATCCCCAGATTTAGACTCCTCTAAGGATCTCCACAGGGCTCAATAGAATTGTGCGGTTTACAGTACGCTTGAGGAAGGACACCAACAGCGCACGCCAGAAAGGCTAATTATAGAGGTTGTGTCTTGGCCTCTCTTCATTTACTGAGAGCTTGGGCTTAAACACTGACCTTGAGATTTAGGGACAAGCCAATGTCCTGCACTATACACGGCTCCTCCTGAAGAGTCACTGTGCAGCACCACACTGATCCAATCCTCACAGCACAGATCACTGTTGGTGTCAAGTCTATTTTTGGTTCGTGGTACTTGCACACATGTAGTGCTAATCTCAATGTGGAAACAGCAGTTTGAGTTCATTTTCGTCTCCCAGTGTCTGTTTCATTCAGGTCAAAAACACCCACACAACCAACCATAAAGCTGTCCTGGTTTCCATGGTTTAGATTCATACACGATGCATTAGTAACAAAACTGTAAGTTGAAATGCTGTTAGCCCGTTGCCTGCTTTATAAGAGTAGGTCCTGCATCTTCTGACAGTCCACTACTCCCCACAGTCTACTTTTCTATTTGTCAATGTGAAATGAATTATGCAACTTTTTTTTTTCTCATTTACTTATCTTTTTGATGTGTGAATTAATTTTGTTGTCTGTTGCTCTTTTGTGCAGTGACATATCAAAAAAGAAGATGTTTTCTATGTAAAAGAACAAAAAGGTTTTTTTTTTTCAATGTGTAAAATCAGAAAACAAGCAGAAAAGTATGTTATATTTCTTCCCTTGCCAAAGTGATATGCAAAATTTTATTAATTTTCAACCATTTTTTAAACTGCATGTGTTATGGCTAGACTAAGCATGTTTCTCTGTTTTCTTCAAAGGACTCTTTAAAGACAGACTTTTTTTAGTCCAAAATCTTGAGCAAAACTATTACGTCTTGATGCCAAGTGTGTATATTAACAAGTTCTTTAGAGCCAGGCAGACAATAACAACTCACTGTTAGAACTACCTATTCCAGTAACTCACAGTTTCAGCTCCAAAATGATTTATGAAAAACACTACAAAAATATATTACTCAGAATTTTGCACATAAATGTAAAATACCTTTATAATGTGTTGTAGAAGATGCTTAATGATCTATAAGCCAATCATTCAAATGATCTACTGTATAACACAGGGTACACAGAAATATAAGCATACAGGTAAAAAGGATGGCACTACAAGATCTCAGAACATTCCAGGGTTTAGTCCCAGCACAAAGTCCAACTAAGTTATCATTTACCACCTCTACAATAGGAATAAATCTCAGAGAACCTAGTTTTTGCTTACATTGGCAACCTTTGGGGTATAGTCCACTGATAACAGACTCAGGAAAGAAAACAATGCTGATCCTTTACAGCTTTTTTTTA
>JAPSES010000144.1:3595925-3610986 GCA_029822895.1 Maxillicosta whitleyi | reverse complement strand
TAGGAGATGAGGGTTTATTTTAACTATCACTAAATACACTGAGAGATTTTCTATCAACTAAACCAAGACCTGGTGTCTAAAATTAAACCAAATGTTTTAATTAATTAAACCACAGAAATCATTATCTAAAAAAGGACCAGGAACCATTGAAACACAATGTGCGCATACATACAGTATATTAAGAAATGATGATATAAAACTATTTTTTCAATCAAAAACACTGAGAGCATCAGTATCCATGGTCACAATGGACATATTTTATTCTGACAGCAGGATTTTTAGCACAATTCAAGGTGTGAACTACAGCTGAGCCATGTAGAGGCAATTTGGCTCCTCTAATTAAGACATGAGCTCCAGGAAAACAGAGTTTTATTCCTCAGTGTGCTCTTTTTCTTTTTCTTTTTCTTTTTTTTTGCACAGTTTCTGCATTGGCACTTCTAATCTTCATCACGATCAAGTTTTGTTTTGTTTTTTTGTTGTTGTTTTTTTTTTTCAGACTGAAATACTTCAAAAACCAACCACAGGATGAACTGACATGAAATTTAAATTTAACATAAACTGTCCAATAAAATTAAGCCTGATGATCGCCTCAGTGTTTCCCTTGAGAGAAAGCAATGAACAAACAGTGCACTGACGTACAATGACAAATATTTTCTGGAAATCATCATGTGTATCATATGGTCATATATGAGCTGTTCTATAGTTTGTTTCACTGTTGATTGTACTCATCCCCAAATTAAAGCCTGTTCTGCAAACATTTCTGAAACATAAGGACACTAGCTGCCACTTTCCTTTCTGTAATTCCACAGTTAGTCTGTCAGCATCAGTAGTTAGTCATCTGTATTTGAATATGGCCAGAAGCTGAAGTGGTAGCAATAATTCTGCCCCTTTAGGATGATGGAAGTCAGACTGGATGGGCAGACAGATGGAGGGATGAGTCAGCTGCCGCCTCAACAGGAAATAGCTGGACAGCAGGAACTACAGAGAGAACTGTTAACGTGATTTATGGAAAACTGACCTCAACTCTGAGATGAAGGTGAAATGAGTCCATATACTGTAGATTAGTCAACCAAGCCTGAAGCATACAGTAAAAACAGTCATAAAGTCATAAATATATTAACAAATGAAAGTTTCCTCATGCCAGATGCAGAAATTACAGTGTGTACACATTTAATATGCACGCAGTAATATTCAATATGTAATTGATGACAACATTTTTAGTTGCAGGCAGTGATTGACGTTGACGCTGCAGCCTTTTTCAGCATATGTTGGCCTTCAGCCTCTGATGAATCACTGAGGAGATACTGCAGGCCACTGGCAAGGACAATCCAGCCACACATTCTGACACCACTGTCAGTTAGTGAGTATACACCTTTAGACCACTTACATCTGCAGGACCAGATGGTGTGTTAGAGGTCATAAGGGCACATTTACAGTATGCATGGATGCATAAGTATGTGCTGTCATATGTCTATGTGACGTTTGGTTTTGCAATCAGTGTTCATGATATTGTTGGATCATGAATATTTGATCTGTACTTATGTCAGACTAGGCAAGAAGCAGAGTACAGTCATCATCCTGTCATAGTCACAGTCACAGACCTACTGACAATATAAAATAACCATAGAAGTCTGTCTCTGTAAACTGTGTTTGCCTGTGATTAGACAGAAAATAATGTGTGTTTACAGGAGTTTATCGCTGCTTACTCTGTGTTTATGTTTGTCATTGTTATATTCCTTGTGTTTTCCGTTCTGTCCCTTTTAGAGCTGCAGCTGATGTTCACCCTCTGGTTTGTGTTGTTGAAGCTTTCAGTGGTACTTGTATCACTTTGGGTGTTTTTCTATTGTATTTATTTTATGAGATGTTGTTTGTTGATTGGTATACCTCTCCTCAGCAGCTAGTAACTTTTAATTGTTAAATTTTTTTTTAATAATTGTCCCTGATTTTAATCAACGAGCCTTTCATGGCACTTTGACCCACATTAATTTAGGCATTGTTGTTACAGTTCACCTATTCTATTAAAGCTTTATTATTGTTGTCATATTTTATACAGCAGAATACCCACAGAATACCCACCTTAATGCACAGCATAAAATTCATGTAGGATGGCATCTCTGGATTTAAACAATTACAAAGAACATAGTTTAATAATAATGTTGTAAAGTTGTGCAGGATCGCTGAAGTTGTTTTAATCACCACTACTAATGAAAATCTACAAGGCAAGTTTCATATTAAAAGCTGGGATAATGTTTTACATTTTTATTCACAATATATTCTGCAAGTTGTATTCATGTTGTCTTTAGTCCTAATAAAATTATTTCTAATAAAATGGTTGTAGGAAAAAACACATACACACACAAGTAAAATTTAAGTATTGTTTATAATAAAAAATGCTAAGAGGGGGGTTGTATTTAGTTTTATTTTGTTTTGGATTATCTTAATCTGGGTTAAATTAACAAGGACGTTGATGCATGAACAACAAATTCCCAGTTTTCACTTCAGAGGATGAACAAAAGTCATGTATTAAATAGTGTGATATAGGAAAACAATGACAAATATGGTACAATGCACAGATAATCACAAAAATTCAATCCCATCGCCTGCGTAGTATAATTCAATTCACTATTGTAAGATGGGGGGGGTAACTATGTAACTTTATTTATTATTGTTTAAGTTAATTGTTGTTTATAAGTTTATTGATATTTATTATTTATTTATGGTGGGGATTGTACTGACTGCATAGTGTTGTTATCCTGACAATGACAAATAAAACTCTGAATCTGAATCTGATAATGCATGCATTGAAGTACAAGGAAGACAAGATCAAGATGAATTAAAAGCCCTGTTGCACCAAACGTGAGCCAAGTTGCTCATCCCACACAGTGGAAATGTCTGGTTTTTGTTTAGTATCTGTCGAAGGCAGAGTACACACAGGATGAGGAATGAATCTGCTCACTCTGTTTGTCTGCAGAGTTCATACCGTATGCTTGACCCTGCCTGAAGAAAGATGAGAGGAGCATAGAAAGAACAAATAAATGATAGGGAGAACCTGAGAGGAAGGCAGCGTATCAGAAGTCAAACATATCAATGCCAAATACAACATCAATCTCAGGAAAACTAAAAGGAAAGAAACCAGGAGCACAAAGCTACGTCAACTCTTCGTAACCATAGCGAGGACAGATGAAGGAGGCGGTGGATCACAACTCAGGAAAAAAATGAGAATGATGAGTCAAAAGGCTGATGGCTGCAATATATGCTCCCTTTATTCTGCTGCACAGCTCTTGACTGGTGCTTGCATGACATGGAAATCATATTAAGTATGATCCTCTTTAATTAGCTCTCAGCCTCCATGCTTCACCATGATAAAGTACGCTCTGATGGCAGGCATGGATAGGATGTAGGAGGGATGGGAATAGAAGAAAGCACTATAGAGAGGAAAGAAGAGCGTTCACAATTATATACTATTCAACTTTGCTTAGTGTGAGGAGGGTTTTTTTGTTTGTTTTGTTTTGATCTTGGGGTTTCAAAACCACTTGAGTGATGAAAGGCAACAAAAGCGACGAGGGCAAAGAGGATGAGTAAGGTTGAGCTGTAAGGATGGATGGGTCCACGGATGGGTGAAGGGTGTAAGAGGAAATTGAAGAGACATTATGGGTATGTCAGAGGGAATAAATGAGAAAGGGGATGAGGAGGAGAGGGCGATGATTAAAAGGGGAAGGAGGCGTTCGAAGGACAGAAGCAGATGGAGAACGATACCGAGTCTGTGCTGTAGATAAGGATTGTCTTGGTTTATGCTGAATTCTGTTTGCATAAGAACAATCATATCCTGCAAACATCAGTGTCAGTGATGTTGCACTGCAGAGTTGTTTTTTTATTTCACAAGATATACTGTATCTAAAAACAATAATTTGATGTATTATGCTCCGTGTGGAGCTCTGCAAGCAGTCACACAAACTCAGTGAATCATGTAGGTAGTCTTTTATTGTTCCAGGTGGAGATTTATTTCCAAACAAAAGATACAGATAGCCAGGCTGCCCCTACACCATCCCATATATAATGTCAGATGTGCAGCACCCCTGGTGTAAAAATAATACATTAATTTCCTACAAAATCACCAATATTTTTTTTTTTGCTATGTACTCTTGAATAAAAAAAAAGGGTGTTGATTGGATTGTGGTTTTAGTTTGATATGAAATTAAAAAAAAATTAAATTCAGTGAAAATTATAACATTTTAAAAATACTTTGTATTTACTAAAATGCAGATGAACTGAATCAACTAGAATAGAGTGTAAAATGAATTCACAAAGTGGAGAGATTAACATTTATGTTGAGGCTGCAAGTTGAACTTAATAAAATAAAAAATTAAAATGAATTATGTAACTGTAACCAAAATTATCGTTACTATTAAATTGTGACTATTATCTGTTGCCAATTGTTGTTTGTTATGTTCTTGTATGACAAAATGATACATAACGAATAAAGACTGTAAAAAAAAAAAAATATATATATATATATATATATATATCCTCCGGATAAAAATAAAAATGAATTGAGATGAAAACATTTTTTAGATGCTGTACTTCATTGAAAACCTGGCCATCACTTCAATATATATTACATGATATTACATTTATCAGATGCTTTTATCCAAAGTGACTTACAATAGAGGATATAAACATAGCATATAACATTTACAGATACAGGTGTACAGGAAATATACAGAACAATAGGTGTGACTGCAGACTGGGGTTAGTAGGGGTTTTGTTTTTTTTTTTGCACAGGGTCAGGTAGAGTAAACCGACACATCCACACACCACAGGGTCTACCCTGGGTCTGGGCAGCTCCGACATCAGTGCAGTAAATAGTCTTTAAAGAGCAAAGTCTTTACATGTTTCTTAAAGGTGAGGACACATGATGTTAGTCTTGTTGTTTGTTTAAGTTTGTTCCACCACTGAGGGACTATTACAGAGAACAGTTTGGCCTGGGATCACTTAGAACAAGCAGAGGGTACATAGGGTGACCAGATGTCCCGAAAAATCCGGGACAGTCCCGAATTCTAAGCTGTTGTCCCTAATCCCGAATCTGGCTGTATGCGTCCCGAAAATTAACCTTATACAAAATAATGACTTCTTATTCCGGGTAAACAATGATTTAAACAATTTCCCTGCTACGGTTGCCAACCGTCCGGATTTGGACATCCCGAATTTCAGGTGCATTTTATTTGCCCTGTGAAGAACAGCTCCCGTCCCACCGACCACAATGTTGCGGTTCCTCTGGGTATCCAAATATGCCCTGTCTTTTGGTTCCACGTTTCGATACCCAGATGTTAATCATGTGAGGCTCCGATAACTGCATTCGTGCTTATGGCCTGATAATGCCACCGGAGATTGGCTGAAAGTTCTGCGTGCATGAAAAGCACTGTAGCATTGTAGTGAAATGTAAACACCCTTTTCCAAGATAAAAAGTACAATCGGATATAAGTACAGCGTAACTGAGTGAGGGGAGGAGCACTCGGCTGCTCAACTAATCCCTTATATATCTTACTGTAATACAGTTTTCAGTTGACGTAATGGTTAAATCTCCTGCCTACAGTCCAAAAGGTCACTAGATCAAGTCCCAGAGGATCCTGTTTTGAAATTCTTTCATTTATAATTTAGTGGTGAGGCATGTTAGTTCAACTTCTAGTTCTATTTGTCTATAACACATGGTAAATTGTTTTACAGGCATATGTTTAAAGTATTGACCTGATTTAAGAGTGAGATGTAGGTGAAGGAGCTTAAAGCCCCCCCCCCCCAACACACACCCGTCCCGAATTTCACCCAACCTCATCTGGTCACCCTAGGGTACAGCAAGTTGGTTTTTATTGAAGGAACGCAGCTCCATGGCAGGAACATTCAGTCTGTTCCTTAAATGGTTTTGTGTGTGTGTGTGTGAGTGTGTGTGTGTGTGTGTCTGTGAGTGTGTGTGTGTGTGTGTGTGTGGGGGGGGGGCATCATGGACTTGTGCTTGATCCGAGCAGCCACTGGTAACCAGTGCAACTGGGTGAACAGAGGGGTAACATGGGCCCTTTTGGGTTGAGTGAAAACCAAACAAGCTGCAGCGTTCTGCACCACCAGCTAGAAGGGATATAAGAATATACAAGAACAGGAAGAGTTCCACTTCACTATGTTGGAGAAGCACTCATTACACATAGAAGGCTTACGCTTACGTTATGATATGACGCAAATATAGCAACGCCGAAACACTGATGTGATACTTGGCCCTGACACTGACGTCACAAAAAGTGCTTAAAATGCCAGTTTTATGGAGCCACAGTGCTGTAAAGATAGCTACATCCAGTATCTGAAGAGACTGAGCTGCGTGGAAAACACAGCTGCAGCCAAAGAACATAATTACTTAAATACTATAGATGTATGTATTGAGCACAGAAAACACAGAAGTTGGTACAATTTCCAGCACTTGGTAATTTGTACTTTTAAGTCAGTTTTGCAGATAATACATTTTATTCGATGCAGCTGTGTTCACCCTGCTGTGACACTGTGAAAAGGGTCTATAGAAAGTGTGGGGAAGCAGACGTGAACTGACAAACCACGTCAGTGTTATTTATAAAGCCAAAAATCCCATCTGGCTCAAAGGGCTTTTACTGATGCCACTTCCAGTCAGTGAGAATAGTGAGCAGAGACCTCTGTGCATTACGCATCATACTGGGAATTTTTGAAGGAGCTGATGTCACTGGTGATCGGGAACATTCACTGATTTATGCACTTTCACTTCTGCACTGTAGGAAACACTTAGCAAACACAACACTTATGGCTCAGGTATTCTCTTCAGTGGATGGTTCCAGATGGTGCCAATAATTAGCAAAAATTACTGAATGAATAATTATTCTACCTTTATAACTGAGTTCAATCCATTTTCACAAATTCAGCGCATTGGCCTTTATGATCTGTACAATGAACAACACCATCTGTCGTGCAGCCAGTGATGTTTGGTCCTTGGGGGTGCAGCGGTGTTGCCCCACTTAAAATTACGTCTAAAAGAGCTGTTTAATACTTTCGTTTTAGCAAAAATGTGTCTGAGATAGAGAAACATAGGGTTAGTAATAGCACACAAAAAGAGCAGTGAGCTGCTGTGAAGGCACCTGAGGACCAACTCTGGACCTTCATAGTGCACTGACAGGAGAATGAACCTGTATGCATCTGATTCTACAGTGTGGGGAATCTGAGGAATGGAAGGAACCTGTGTGGCAAAGACAGAAAAGGTAAGCTCATAGCATGTTCATATTCTGAGACTCAAACCTTAAACCTTCTTACTAAACTACCATGCCCCTCAGTATGTTTAAATTAATAACACCTACCGTGTGACCTGCTGTTCATGTCAACATTTACTAAAATTGTCTAGTACTTTTAGCTCCTGGACTGTACATTCATTGTAAGATTAAAGCTGCAGTGTTTGGGCCCCCATCATCAGAGTTCTTCTAATTTTCATGTCTTTATGTAATTGGATGATTTCAACTGCAGTGTCAAGTGTCAAGTGAGGCGCTCAGGATTCCACAATGAACATGCAGCAGATGTTTAATCTGTTCTAAATGTCACAACTAATGAAGTTTTGTCCTGTACAACCTGTTAGATTTCCATTTAGTCTCTTCCACCTCTGGGTTTTACACCAGGACTTTAATTTAATAGAGGGTAAGGCCAAATTCCACTAGGTTCAAAGCTGACTGGGAAAGGGGATATGCAGTGGGTTTATCACATGATGTATGTGAGTTTTAATCATACAGGGAACAATATTTTCATTTACTGATGAAAAATACATGTAAATGAGTGAAACATTAATATTAAATATTTTACCAGGCAGCTGTGGCTCAGTTGGTAGAGCAGGATGTCCAATGACCAAATGGTTGGTGGTTCAAATCCTGGCTCCCACTGTCCATATGTCGAAGTGTCCCCAAGCAAGACACTGAACCCTAAATTGCCCCGGTGGGTCTTACATGGTACATTAGTATAGTACCTACTGGTGTATGGGTGAATGTGAGTACCAAAGTGTAGAAAAGAACCATATAAGTGCAGTCCATTTACAACAAGCATTATCAGCTGACTGAAACACAGTTACGACTGTCATGAAAAATCTTTCCTTGAACCTGAGGAGCCACAGTTGACAAGAAGCACAAGTAATGCAATAGGTGCTTACTCAAATAATGTACACAGAAAATATACATTATGTTCAACTAATATAATACTGACAACATGGGTGAAGTAATGATGACCACCAGAATAATTATTCAAGAAAACACTTTGAAAGACAGACTCCATATGCTTGTCTGTTTAATACACGTTATTATGATGTTTAAGGCATTATGATGTTTTAGTGCTAAATAGTCGGGTAAGTAGTCACTCCATCACCCATGTTCTACTTCTACTTTGACAAATGTACAAATAAAATCTAACAGCTACAGAGCTTTATATCAACAAACTTGAACATCTGTCCAAACTCTGACTATTTCCATGTCCAGGCCATGTACTGTAGGTCTTTTACTCTAAATAAATACTTGAAAAGTCTTTTAATGGATGGAAGATGCAACAAGTGAAAATCACTGCTGAGATTTGGGGTCATGGGCAGTTTAATCTATAAAAGCACATGGACGAGTTTGCTAAAAGAGACCAGCTTGATATTTTTGATCCCTAATAATTTATTTCATCCTAACCTGTTTTTTTTTTTTTTTTTTTTTTTTTTTTGGGTAACCCTCAGTAATGTATAATCTTCAGTCAGATTCTCAAACATGTGCGTGGTAGACAGCAAAACCAATTGGTATTTTAGACAGACACTGCCTGTCTGTGAGTGACAGCGGGTTTTTGATCTCAGTAATCAGATTATCACCTGAGGGAGCAAAGGCTGAACGGCAGGGGAGAACGCTAAGATCAGTGGATTATGCAATCATTCACAGACTTCCCTTAGAAGAACCACTGCACTTGAAAGTGTTTTTATTATAAAATGACATGTCAGTGATCACTTTAATCACACTGCTTTAGCAGAGTAGAGTTTGCTTCAAATGTATATTCTGTGCATGGAAAAGGACTTAACATTTGAGTTCTTGCGTTACAAACCTTTTTACAGCTGGCATTTTGACTTGTCATTGTGGGAAAAACACAGGTAAGTTATAACATACATTACCAGCAGCAATAAAGGACATTTATCAGATAGATTAGATGGAAGCACACACACTCTCAGAGAGGTTATTTAATCATAGTTTGAATAGAAGCAGATATTGCCTGCTTGACATGCGGCCCAGAGTCCATTATCAGCTTAATGAAGCTATAGTAGAGTAAAAAGACAAGACTGTGATTGATGACACCAAGGGCGAACAGCTAGGATATGAACATGCTATTAGTTATTCATGATTTGCAGCTCCATCTTGGAGTCATTTAAAATCTTCAGCCTCCTTTTTCTTCTTCTCTTCCTTTTCTCTGACACACACATGTATTTACCGCGTGCGCATTTGAGCTTTGCGAGCGCTTATTACGCACCAGAGGCTCATCTTGCTTTTCTGCTGACAAAGACAGAGAGAGCAAGAGATTAGGATAGAACGTGAATGGAAATGATAACGCTTGGGCTGAATTTATATATTAAAATCCGAACTTACACGTGATGTTACAGAAAGAGAAGGTTGAGGATGGGGGGGACAAAAGACAGAGAAGAAAATGAAAATTTAAAAAAAAAATTGAGATGAAAGAAGAAATAAAGAGTAAGATGATCCTTACAGAATATAAAATGACTGGAATGTATTATACATTAACCCTAATTTAGTTACATCTACTTATAGCCTTAAAGTACATGTTCATTCATATCTGACTACAGATATTATATTCTTAAGTAGAAATGCTTATAGTTTTTGAGAAATGATTCTCTAACTCAACTCTACAGATACAGTAATGTTTCACATAAAAGTATAATGACACATCAAACAGGTGAATGCAAAGTCTCTTTGCTTAAAATGCCAGGAATCACACACAAATATGCTCAGTCAAGCTGAGGATCTGATGTTAGCATCAGTTTACAACTTATGTATCATAGCTCATGTTGCTGCTGTGCAGAAAAAAGCCCTTTATTTCCTTTGCATTATTCATCTAGTGCTATGTAGCTGACACTTTGAAAACTCTCTCCACTCTAAAGGGAATACTCATACAGTATGTACAGTCTCTGTTGCACAGAGACACATTAGAGATAGAGAAGGAAAGTGTGAGGGCACTTTTTAATGGTATTTCCATGCAGATATCATATATTCTAAGCAATGTTTATAATTTACAGGCTATTTAAAGAGTGTGTCTTTCCACTCTCAGTTCAAAGGGTTTGTCGTTGCCAGCACTAACTTTTATTTCTGGTGTGTGAAGTCTCTCAGGACAATACAGCTGTACCCTTGTTTTGTTTTTTAATGGTGCACACGACACCAAAGCCGTTCACCAAGGATCAAACACGACGGGAGAACACTGACCTCAAAACAGCAGCCTTTTCTGGTGTTTGCACTGATGTGTGCACACAAGGCTGGTTTTGTGACCGTATCGTATTTACCCACTGCCAGTGTTGGACAATAACAGAATACAAGTAAAGGCACCAGTAGTGTTCACTGATAGTACCTAGATACTGTATTTACAGTTACATTTATAAACATGTTTGCAGAAGAATACTTAACACTGCAAAAGAGACACTAACAGAGGGTCAGAAATAATGATTGAGAAGGACTGTTGTGGTTCTAAGTTTATTCATTTAACTCAGTTTTGCAGTTAAAGTGGTTACTTCTTTACACCCAACATACTTACAGGTAAATGGAGGCAAAGTTCAGTGCTTTTGAATGCACTACATGAATTATGTACATGGAATTATGTACATGGGACAAGATGATGGTCAGCAGTGAGAGCTGACTGTTGGATCCTGTTTGATCTGTATTATTATCTGCACATATGATGCTTGTCTCTATAAAATGTACATTTTCTAAATCAAAAAAGTTTTGGTTGGAGGTATAGATACTAAAGTAACGTATAGCAGGTAAAGGATACCTGTAGTGAATTTTCATTGCTAGATCTCAAAAGATTATGTATCAGTTTCCATCCATTACTTTCTTTACAGCGTCTTGTCAAGTACATGTGACCAGTGCTCCAACACTTGGGCGTGCTCAGGGACATGTCGCCTCCTTCATGGGCTGGTCCAGCAGCAGTAGAGACGAGGCTCATATTGTCTGATTACCTGAGCTGAGCTGCTCACTGACCCTGTGCAGCAGTCACCAGACACATTATTGATCTGTAGGTGGTGTCTCTGGGACAATGGTGGAGTGCAAAGCTTAGAGCTGCACAAACAACAAGTGCAAACACATACTTTCCATTTAATCTACTCACTGACTGATGTTTGTACTCCATCACCCCAGCTCAGTGACAGGTACCGTATGTCTCTTATGGCGGTCAACGGCTGCTCCTCATTCTGCACACACGCATAAACCACATAATAAAAAGTCCAGAGTGGTGCATTTACAGGAATTCATTTTAAAATAAATGTTTGCCTCCCTTGAGTGCTACATAAAGCACAATTAAAGTCATGAGTATGACTAATACAGGTACACTTTACATGAATCAGTGGACGACATCTTTCTTTGCTGCAACAAAACAACCAGTTCCTTGGAATATTTCACATTCACACCATATAATGTCAATAATGACATAATTCAAAAGACATCGCTAAATTACTTTTCTCTCAGCATCAATTATAAAACAGTTTAATTTATTTGCTTTTTTTTTTTTAGAAATCAGTCCCATTGGAAGCAGTTGAAATGGGTGAGATTTCACTTCATTTAAAAGACAACAGTAAATTCCTGTGAGCCTGTGATTCAAAACTAAATCCAAAACCTTATCTGCACAACAGCAACAGATGCATAATGTAGCCAACATTTCCACACAAACCACAGAGGAAGGAGTTACAACTAGAAATCAATTTGCATTTTCAATTGAAAAGTAAATTTAGACTAAGAAATTAAATTAAATTTAATTTAATTAAAGTGAATTTAGACATGTCATGTTGTGAGAAAATGGAGAAACCACAAACTTTCTCCCTCTAATGGCATTTTTATTTGAAGGGGATCAGTTGTAAGGGAACAAAATGGTCTACAATGGAACTATAAATCCATATTGTATTTGTTATTTTATTTTTTTCTCTTTTACTTCCTGGTTTTGAACGACATGATGTGATGGAAAATAAGAGGTCAAAGTAAAATCCTCCTTTTCCAGAAGAAAACATGACACATAAACGAATGCACCTTTGCAGCATGTGTTCATATACATTCAGAGTGAATCTATTAAAGACATGTTCATTCATATTGGTACACACAAGCCCAAGTCCAGCAGGTTACAACTGACTTTGAAGAGCAAATCTTCACTGTCCACCACCATGTGAAGATCTATTTGAACAGAAGTGATTTTAGGTGCATCTCCATTTTCCTGTCAATACTGCTTCTATCTTATGACATGCTTTGCCTGTTCATACTATTTTTAGTCAATGTGCTATTCTGGGTGACGTCTCCCTACAAGATAACGCTGCTGCACAATTGTCAGTCTTGTATAATGATGGGCTGGGCTAACATGCTGTTCATCACCAAGGTAATTAATTATGTCAATGGAAATTAGTATTGGATGTGTGGAAAAGAGAGATAATGCAATGAAGAGAGGCACATGAATACACAGTATACAAAGGTGTATGAATAATGAGTGAATATACTATAGATAAGAGGACACGTCAGTATCCTAATTTCAGAATAGTTCACGTGTGTTTTAATCAGTTAGTTGAAGTTGGAACAAATGCTCAGTTTAGTGTGTGACAGATTATTGAAGTAAGTAATAGCCCACTATACTGTTAATTACTGGCATTTGTTTGGATATATAATTATATTCATTTACATTACAGTCACTACTGTGACTAATGTCACTATTTACATTTATTTCAACTGTTGCTGCTGCTTAAGGTACAGTACATACCACCATAACCTGTTACTGCTGCTGTATATTATTCAATATTGTGCATATTCAGAGGTTTAATTTATTATATTTTATTTCATGGTAGTTTTAATTTTATTCTATTTTGCTTTTACCTATCTATCTGTCTGTCTGTCTGTCTGTCTATATATATATATATATATATATATAAAGAGAGCGAGAGAGGGAGAGAGAGAGAGAGAAATATGGTTTGACATTACGTGTACCTTTTTGGGATTGTAAAAGCCTAAGTTGCTACTTGGAAGGGAACAGAGAACACAGAAATACGTTTGATCACTGATTCACCATCAGACCCACTGTGTTATTAATATCCTGAGCAATTCCTGATGGAGTTATTTAAAAGAAACTTTATCCTGGCTTCAACCACCGCGGTTCATATATAGCAACAGCAAAACATCTTTATCCAAGTGTGTTGAGTGGAAAAAAATAACAACAAAACTTGATGCAAGAACACACATATCTATTTTAAAAGGGTTATTTTGCATAATTGCTTATTTTAGATGACAGTAGAGATAAAGAGCTGCACCGACTTATTTTTGGGCCCAAATACAATAAGACAGTTTTTCTTATGATTCTATTTTTTCATTTAGCCACTGATATGGTCATTCAAATGCATTAAAATAGAAATAAGTAAGGAAAAGACCAGTGACAACGTACCTTTAAAAAAAATATCTTTAAATATGTAATGATGCAGTGGTCTTTTTCAGCACAAAGGCGTTGTGGATTAGAGAAAAAAATGGATGCAGTCAAAGATAATAACCCCATTAAAAATGTTAATTCTGAATATGACAGAAGAGGAACAAATGGATACTACCGTCTGTTTTTCAATGTTGCATTTAATGGCTCGTTAGATTTTTACTATGTTTTGCATTTTGGACACTTTATCAGGCTTTTATTGGATGTGTTTGCAACGCTAACATTTGGAACTGGTCTATTTCCTGGCATTAACTCAAGAGACTTTAATAGGACTGAAAAAAATACTGTTAATTTGAGAAAGAAAGAAATTATAAAAAAAAAAAAGAAAGAAAAAGCTTGGAAGCACATTCTTGATTTAACAGGATGAGTGCAACATTTGTCTGTGAAATCAGATTTCCTGTTGCTCCATGTCACTGTACGTTGAACTGTATTTTGTCATCGTCTCTGTCTATGTTCAGTGCAGTGAAAATCTCCATATATGTCAGATAAGCACATCAGTAAAAACAAATGTATCAGGGAAAAAAGCTTCTATAAACTAAAGAGGTAATATTTAGTTTGACTTCCTGACATTTGACACGTCTTTAACCCTTTTGTTCAGACAATATAAGATTTATTGCATTACTTTCCTGATGTTTTAAACCAGGTTTTTTCAATACATGTCAGATTTTTCTTACTGTTTGTGTTAGTTCTTGTTGTGGAGGTCACACTAAAAAGTGACTTCAACCTTTAGAGCACATTTAGATCATTATGTGTGCGTGTGTGTGTGTGTGTGTGTGCGTGTGTGTGTGTGTGTGCGCGTGTGCGCGTGCGTGCGTGCGTGCGCGCGTGCGTGCGTGCGTGCGTGCGTGCGTGTGTGCGTGCGTGTGTGTGTGTGTGTGTGTGTGCGTCTGTGTGTGTGTGTGTGTGCATGCATGTATGCTCCTTTTCATCCTGCAAAATCAACAAAGCACAAGGGGGCCTAAGACTTTTGCATGGTACATAATCATGTCATGATTTGTAACATGTGTCTGATCAAATATGGTGCCATTTTTATTTTTGTTTGTCTGCAACAACATTGTATAAATTAAAATTAAAATTCAGAATAAATGATTAGCAGATGGTTTTGTGCTCAGGTGAAGTTTGTGCTGGAACCTTTGCTGTGTTGGGAGCTGCTTGTATTAATCCATTCATTACTTTTCATTTAAGATAATGTTGCACACTGATGCAGCTGTAGAGTCAGGAAATGCACCTTTATATTGACCATATTCTGCGTACATGGGGGCACCATTGTTGTTATATTGTGTTAGAACTTCCGGTTCTCCAGTTCCTGTATCTAGTAAAGCTGGAGATGAAT
>JAPSES010000144.1:3546175-3556954 GCA_029822895.1 Maxillicosta whitleyi | reverse complement strand
TGCCATTTTGTCAGCCAAAGCTTGTGCATTTCTTGCCTTAAACCTTCACTAAAAATGAAGAGTTGCTTATTGAAACCTAGTAAAAAAAAAAAAATAAAAAAAAAAGAGGAAACACAGACACAGACACTGACAGTAAATGAATACTTGGGTTTCATTTGGTCTGTAATCCTGTGTGTGTGTTTAACAAAGAGCATGCGTTTGCACACTGGAATCACTTGCATCAGTCGTGCAAAAGGCGCACTGGCGCAGAGAGGAAACCATCACAGCAATGACACGTTTTGTTTTCCAGCCAAATGGCGATAGATGCTGTCAAAAAGCCCGTGTCTGCCGTGGCTGCGCAGGTGCAGGGGGCTCGTGCAGGCGAACCCTGGCAGCATCACATCACATTATAGTCTCACATTCACATCACAACAATAACAACAATAAAAGCCCTGCGGAAGGAACAGGGACATGGGTGCTACTCACCAGCGGATGAGGGATGAGGATTTCGGTTTTGTCGCCATCGCTCTCCTTTTCCACTTTCTGTCCCGCGACAGACTGGAAGCTGATCTTCACCATGACTCTGTGCGCGTGGTGGTGGTCTGCTCCAGGGTCTGCTCTGCTCTGATGGGTTGACGTTAGCTGCCCACCTTCCTACAACGAAGTCCCTCTCCAAGTCGACGAGCTGCCCTTTTCTCACCGCTGGGATGCTTCTCTATCTGTTTTTGTCTTTAACACCGGAAGTGAGTCTGCTGCTTTTTTTTTTTTTTTTCTACCCTTAAAGGACCGATCCGCACATTTCCACCAAACACACAATTCTACTGCAGTTGCATCACAAAAGTCACAATAATGTTCACATATCAACCATTAAACACATAATTATGAGCAAATGTATCTGTACACGTCCAGATGAAGCAGTTTGTAATTGATTGTTATTATTATTATTATTATTATTATTATTATTATTATTATGCGTAATCCTGTCTGGGAACAATTTGAGGAAAGTGAAAATTCTTCAATAATAATAATAATAAGAAGAAGAAGAAGAAGAATGGCTACATATTTTTATTGATTTGTTTGTTTTCTTGCTCTTTCTTCTACTCCATCATATGTATGTGGACATGTGTAGAGGAGTTTTAACTGTCAGAACTTTTACATGACCTTTCAAGAACACATTAATTTCAACGACCTTGCACATCCTTCAAGTTTATGAATAATAGTGACCTTTAACCCAAAAGGACCCAGAGCTACTTATATGTTAGTTCCCAAATGAAAATGTCTTCATATTTAACCTTTCACAAGTGATTTATCCCTATTTATTTATAATACTATACACTGTATTTTGTATTTTATCAGTATAAATCAGGTATTTTCCTGTATTCACTGATCATGAAAATGTTCATAAAAGCTCAGATTAAAGTTGAGGGCTATTATAACAAAAACAGAAAAAACTGCAGAAAAAGTGTTTTTTGTTGTTGTTGTTTTTAATAAAATAAACCGAATATAAACCAAGTGTTTCCATCCACTATCATTGATCAAACCCCATGTGTTTTACTGAGTAATTAATGTTGTAGAAGATGACGGTGTTTCCATGGTAACTACAGAGCGTCTGAACGTCTAAAGCAGGGGTGTCAAACAAGCGGCTCGGGGCCCAAATGCGGCCCGCCAAAGGTTCCAATCCGGCCCATGGGATGAAAATTATAATTATGATAGTCACAAATATTTTAGTTCAGGTTCAACGTACATATCAGTAAAATATTATCCTAATACACTTTAAATACTCACAACTCCAAATGTTTCTCTTTGTAAATGTAAATATTTACATGGAATTTTCCTGTATTTACACTCAAATAAACTGTAATTTCACCCAAAAAAAACCATAAATAACCTGAATATGAACAACCTGAAATGTCTTAAAGGAAGTGTATTTTTACCAGTATTCTACCTGTTATTAAATGTTTTGTGTATTTATAGACTCACTGTGATCTGTACGTTAATATTGTTAAAACTGGACTTATTTTTCTTAAGAAATTTAAGGTTGTTCATGTCATTCACATTGTTTTAAAAATGGTTTAAAGATGCAAACATTTTCATTATGTAAGGAAAGTTTGGAGTTGACATTATTTACATATATTTATATTATTATTATCTTGGTCCGGCCCACTTCAGACCAAATTTAGCTGAATTTGGCCTTTGAACTGAAATGAGTTTGACCCCCCATGTCTAAAGGGATTGTATATGATGAACATGAAAAGATGACAAACTGTATTTTACACTAATTATTTATATGTATTGATAGGATAGGATTAAACATAGATGGTTTTGGTCAGTGACGGATGTTTGGGTATTTATGAGTTAATTGTTTTCTGATAATTAAATGTCAAACTTTTTCCATTCTGTAACTGTCATTTATTTTTTATTAACACTTCAGTTCTATTCAGCTGTCATTTTTAGTCAAATAACTGCGATTTACTGATCATGTAGGTTACAGGTGCGCAGAAGATGAGAAAACTGGAGCAAAATCCATCATTAACTGAACATAAAAACTGTGTTTCCGGCCACTGTCATTTTCCACAGTACATGCGTTTAACGGGTGAATCAGTGATGGTGTTTGTGTTCACTGTGGAGTCTGTGAACATCCAAATGGGTCATATCTGATGGCAATGAAAGGCTGAGAAACTGCGTTTACTGTTATTATTTCAGTGTATTGGCAGGACTAGTGCTTTCAAAGTTATTAAACATTTTATACATGTGAATACTTTTGGTAACTCATGGCCATTAAATTATTTATAGTTCATTTTATGTTCAACTGAGTGATTATAATGTTGATATTTCACTTTTGTCAGTTTTGAATCGACACCGGTTGAGACATTTTCTACTTAGATGTGCATGACATGACATGATTTGATAATACAGACCTAAAAATTTTATTCCATTAATGTTCTACTTAAAATCACAACTTTTCCCAGGCTTTAAAAATGCTGTTTTGTCATTAATCCTCTGCCTATAACTCTTATCTTTAACACAACACCTGGAACATAGATCAGTGCTTAGACAAAAATGACCACAGCAGTGTTTTATTCCAAATGTTTTTTTCTTTATTTTAATTTGTAGGGCCCAGGCCTTTTGACACTTCTGAAAGCACCCACACGCTCTATGCTGAAACTGGAGTCAAAGTCAGCATACAGCCATATAGCTAAGAGTTCAATTTGACATTTCTATGTTGTTAAATACTTGGGAGAAAAAAAAAAAAACAATTCCAGTACAACGTCTTTAGTTCAGCATCATGCACAGCCAGTGGAGGAACATGCATGTTCAATGCGCATGGAGGAACTGTGGGCTTTTCAAGTACTGCCGGCACTGAGATGGTTTTTTTGTTTCGTTTGCCTGCTTGAATGTTAAATTTCTTATAGATTCACTGCAAATTAAGAAGATGGTAGTTTCATCAGTTCAACTCAGTATCATGCCCAGCGTACTCCGCTACCCACAATGCTTTACTCTCATAATTGTACTGGAATTATAAACCCTCTAAAGAGAAAGGCTCAAACGTGAGGAGAAGGGAGAAAGTAAGAATCATGTGCCGAGTTGCCAATGTCCTGATGAGCTCCTCGCTAAAACACGCTCACTGTGGGGCCACACAGCACTCCCAGGCCACTAGCTAAGTGGTGAAAATGAGAGGGGGGGACAAAAACAGGTTAATGAAATTGAAGAGGGGGAGGGGGGGTGGAGATCCCCGCCATTCTTGACTCCAGTTAGATGACGTTGATGGCTCAGCACCTCACAAAGTGCACAAACACACAGGCTTTAAAGTTTCAGTTAATGCTCTCCCAGTCCCCGCTCACCCCCCCCTTCTGCACTGCTCACACCTCTACTCCATCCACCCCTGCACGTTTACGCAGTCTGAGAGATACTCAAATGTAGATGGAGAAAAAAAAGAGGATTAACAGATCCAGAGCTAATACCATGACATTCCTCTGCTGTACAAATTGTTAATATCCTATAGGTTAGCTAAATGTGAGCAGGCCCTTTAAGTTATGTACAAAGAAACCCACCAGCAACCATTTCAGCAGTAAAATGAAATGCAAAAACAATGTCACTTAAATTTTTGTTGTTTCTTTTACGGTTTGGAAAGTAATTTGATTACAATAAACCAAAAACATGATGTTTAAGGTAATATATATATAATATATATTCATATGTCAAGGTTAAACAAAATCTACAAAGCAAAAAAAGGCATATGTACATGTTAACCCTGTCCCAGAAAACAATAGAGACCCAACTCTGTGGCTTCACCAGATTCATACCTTACATCCTTCCCTCATGTGTTTCAAGTGCTGTCGAAACAAAGCACACGAGGCAAATGGTTCTGTGTGATGGCAACCGTGAGGACACGAACTGGTTAAATGAACCACTGCTGCTTGATAGGATGAAGGCTTAGATATGAACTGTAGCGGTTGCTGTGATGCGCATGCGTTTCCGAGTCTGTGGCACTGAAAACTGGAGCCAGACCGGGCAGGCCATCACAGAGCTGACGCAGGGTACAGCCATGGATCTGTCACATTTGAAGGCATGCAACAAACACACCAATGTTCAACTTGTTCGTACCATTTCCATCACAATGTTTTAGCCGACACTCTTGCAGTATGTGTGTATGCATGTTTAGTTTATGTATACATATGTATGTAAACATGTGTCTACTTTGTTCCTTGGTGTGTGTGTGTGTGAGTATGTGTGTGTATGTGTGTGTGTGAGTATGTGTGTGAGTATGTGTGTGTGTGTGTGTGTGTGTGTGTGTGTGAGTATGTCTGTCTGTCAGGAATTCTGCCTTACTTTAAATGCACGGACATCTTCTGTCTTTTTGATGGACTGTTTTGTCATTATATTATACCTTACATGTCTCAGTGTGCAAGAAAGCAGCAGCATCTATTATTTTTTTCTTATTTCTTTTGACGGAAAAATTGTGAAAAAAGAAAAAAAATTCAAATGTTCAGTGAGGAGCAGAGGACCTGGCAAGTTCTGAAGAGTTGATGTGGGTACGTTTGTTTTTTGTTAGTTTTTTCTGTTTGTTTCCTCAATTTTTGTTAAGAAACCAGAACAGCAGGTGCTGATGGGTCCGTTAAGCAGACGTTGCCTGGACGTTGTCCAGACGTGGTCCTGGTGGCTCCTCCGCCCACTTCTACACCCTTCTTCAGGCCTCTTGGGGGGGAGGCCTTTTCAGGTCCCTGATCTGTTTGACCAGGTATGTCTTTTCATCATTGAATTGTTCGTCCTCCGTTCTGTCATTCTGGAACTTGCTGAGAAACTCAATGAGTTTGGTCTGGTTCTTCAGCAGAATGTCCAGGATGGGCTGTGTCTTGTTGGGGTTGGCCACAAACACCTGGGGGGGAGGGAGGATGAGGGGCAGGATGTTAAGAGGACTACATTTTTTTTTTTTTACTCTACATTTAATGTCACAGCTGCTTCAGAACCATTAGCCCCAGGTTAATGTAAGAGTTTTTTTTAATACCCAGTGCTTGAATTTTAGCCTCACATTCTCATTCATGCTGAATTTGCAGTAGCTTTGTGATGCATGTGGCACATTGTATACATTAAGGTTTTAATTCATCTTCATTTGTTTGTTTTACATGATGTTATGGCATGAAATCCAAAAAAACTGTACATTTAATTGTGTTAATAATGTTACAGTCATTATATGTAATATAGTAGAACACTGGGTTTTATTGCATCACTGAGCTCATATTGTGATTTACTCATTTTATGCATCAACTCCCTGTTGAAATGAACTGAAATATAATCAATCTGTTCCAGCACCCAGAAACCACCCAATTTCTAAGATCCCGTTGGTAACGTTGTCCTTTTATCTCTGCGTGGGGTTCAGCTTGTTTAAGACACATGTTATACACACTTAAAAACACACCTTAAATCTTCACTTTTACCTTAAAAACGTGAAAAGCCTCAAACTGTATGTTGCGACTCTTGTCCCGTAGCAGGTTCATCATTAGTTTGAGATTCTCTGGCTTGCTGATGTATTTCGTCATAATGGTGAAATTGTGCCGGTCAAGAAGCAGCTCCCCCAGTAACTACGTTATTCCAAAGAAACAGCAGGGAACATTCATGTCAAAAATGACGAAGTGCATGATGTTCATAATGGGGTCATAAATGGACTGAATGTGATTAAGGACAGGAAACACTAAATCTAAATGGGTCTCTGGATGCATTTTACAGCTCTGTCACTAGATGGCGCTCACAACAAGGTGATCAGAGCACTGCCTTTTGGTGAAACCCAACACCCTACACAGACCCCCCCCCCCCTATCTTTAAATAGATGACTGAATTGAGTTGCACCACTAGATGAGCCCTGTTTACTGGGGCATGACCCGGGGTCCTTACCTTGAGGGACTGCCTTTTAGTCACGTAGTTTTCTGAGTGGAGTAACTTTTCATATTCACTAAAGAACTAGAAAAAGAATAAAGAGAAGTATTGAGAGAGAGACAGGGAAGGAAAGGATGTTGACAAGACAGTCATCTAAATATGTCAAGTAGTGGTTTCACAATTGCATCTGTGTCTGGTATCAAAACACAATGACAAGAAAATGAGTATTTCCCTCTCAGACTGACAGTTACTTTGTGTTCAGAGCCTACGAATGATGTCCCAAACCACTGGTTTCATGATGTCTGAGACAGCCAGCATGACAAACACCCCGACTACTTAAGGTTTATTTTAAATGGAACAGGAAATGGTTTAGATCAGGGGTTCCCAAAGTAGAGTACGCATACCTCCAGGGGTACTTGGAAGAAGCCCGGGGGGTACTTCACATTTTGGGGGGAAAAGTACATTAAATTATGTATGAACATGTACCGAATACAAAATAAATATTAATTCATATAATAGTTTTGGTCACATTTTAATACCATTTCTAATTTTATATTATTTCAAATGAGTTTGAGTAACTAAGTAATTATTTTTTGTTGTTGAAAAGTTAATTTATTAATTAATGACCAATTTACTTATTTTTCAATCAATCAATCAAAGGGAGCACTTTTCAGTTTATATTTTACGCACAAAATTTACCTTAAAAATGTTGTTATTTTTTATATATTACAGTTAAATGCATGTTGTTTGTTTCTAAAGTATTGAAAATATAAACAGACAACTTTGGCAAAGGAACAAATTTTGCCAATTTTTTTTTAAAAAAAAATCCAAAACACTGAAGCGAGAGGTGGGGGTAATGAAGTGTATTTCAGGGGGTACTCCACTGTAAAAAGTTTGAGAACCACTGGTTTAGATCATCTAAACCTTGTAGAATCAGTGACCTAAAGGTGAACCAATGTGCACATATTCTAAAAAGCAGCATTCTTTGAACAACAGCTGATGAATCTCATTTAGCTGCAAGTCTGATTACAAAGGAAAATTTAAAGTAATGACTTTCACATCACCTTAATACTTTTTCTCTCACTGAATTTGCTTTTAATTACACCACAGTAGCAGAAATGTTTCTTAGTTTCAGTCCAGGGTGTACTTACTCTGTCATAATGTTGCTCCAGAAACTCTGCACTCAGTAGTTTGTGTCTTGTGAGGAGGTCCTGGAAATAGACCAAGCAGATTCAGACTAAATGGTTGTGACTTAGCCTGGTCACATTTGGATCCTTTTTTTAGATCACAGAACAAATTCAGCACGGGTGGAAAGTAATCCTTAGAAAGTAGTGCTATTTTACTAAAGACCCCGACCCTACAATTATACAAAAGGTTTTTTGGGTTACAGTGTGATTAGTGATATTTGTGGACATAATCCTTTCTGAAGACACAACAAGACTGGTTTATCCATTGCAATTAGGTTGGCAGAGTAATCCTTTTTAGGCCTGAAAACTGTATTATGAATGGAATGTCGGATTTAATGTCAGGAATAAAACTCAACCACACGAACAGGAACTAACTTGCATGACACAACAAAGAACTTACGCCAGGCTTTTAAATGCAACACTACACAAAGTAACCCCAGATAACCTTTTTATACACTGAAGCATCTGGCCTAAGCGACTGAAATAATTATATGATCTACGGCTTTTCTTGTGTTATGTAGAGTGCTGTTCATATTGGTTTGAGGGCTGCAGTTTGTGACATAATTTTACATATTCCAGGGGCCTCATGTACAAAGACTTCTGTGGATTTCCTACTGAAAAACGGAAAAAACTCCATATACACAAAAAATTCAGATGAACAAAAGTGAGTGTACACCTGAATCTAAGCACATTTTCTTGTACATCCCAATCAGCGTGGAATTAACCGCATATATTGGAGTACCAGACTCCTCCCTCTCCACCAGGACAACCCGGGTCTGCAGGTGGGATTCCTCTCTCTGCGTGATCACATGACGTCAAAGAGGTGGAAGGAGAGAAGAGGATGAACTCGTCTGAGCAGAGTCACCTCTATTGTGTCACTGATCTCACAGGGGCGACTCAGGTCACCCCCAAGGTAAATATATATTTAGTATTTGTGTTAGTCACACATTTGTTCATTCTACGGGTCATATAATAAATTAATCACAGCCTAATCATGTCAGGATCAAAGAGGAAATCAAAGACTTTTTTGACTTATGTTTATTTCCTCACTGTGTTATTTCCCTAAAGACAGTGAGACACAGTCCCAGCCTGTCCCAGACTGTGGGATTCCTCCGGTCCGCCCACAGCTGCTGATGCCTGTCCTCAGCCATATGCTCATCTGGGGCACCACAGGACATCTTGAGGAGAATCGGCACCATTAATGAGCACCTGGACCGAATTATAACTGTTTTCACTGACATTAATATATTAAATGCATTCATCAACAGGGTCTGCTTCTGGTGGGGGGTGTGCTGCTCTGGCTGTAGAACTGTGTACAGCTGTGCTCATTGTTCATCTGTGCGTCTCTGATGTGCACATCAACTGAAGAAATTACTTTTTTCACATTAGTAACAGTTTCCCAGTATCACCTCTATGTGTCGCCAATGGAGCACCACAACCATGCGTATGCCAGCTATGGAGTGGGCGTGGACCACGGCACATTTCCACGGTCATTTCAGTCTTTGTACATATCAACATGAGCGTGGAAAAGGACGTAAGCTTTTGGGGTGTATGCAACCTTTGTACATGAGGCCCTAGGAAACTAGTTGGATTAAAAAAAAAAGATATTTCATTCTGTTTAAGATTTAAGGAGTAATGCACTGATTCCAACATTTGGACAGCTAAACCAACTTACTTTGAAAGTGGCAAATGCATCTGAGGCGATATCAAATGTGGACATCTCCACATATCTGAAGAAGTCATAGAACTGCTCTGACCACAGCGTGATTTTGGCCAGTGGTTCATGTCTGATGCATTCCCGCAGCATGATACCACAGTTTAGAGCGATCTCTGGAGACTCATACCTAGACACAAAAGCACCACAGGGCACATTTATTCAACTACACACAGATAATTCACTAAGAGCTTGTGCACTGAAACAAGAGCTAACGACCTCTCCTCTCCTGTCTTTACGATTAGTAATATTAAGTGAATTGCACCAGTGTGTAAATTTAATAGAAAAGCAGTTACACTAACATTTCTAACTAGGATTACTAAATGGATTTGTGTGAAGCATCCTCACCCTTTAAGCAACATGAAGAGTATATTCTGCTGGGTGCAGAGGTATTCCACTGTGGGTGTCCGAGTACCAATCTGACGCCTCAGGATGTTATTAAAGATCTGAGCCACATCTTTCTTACCCTGGAGGTGTGAGATAAAGAACATTATTAAAGAGATTAACATATGAAACACCAAATGTAATCTCCACTATCTGCAAAACACTTCCAAATAGTTCAATTACTTGTGCTAGAGATGTAGAACCTGCAACGCAACTCCCCAGAGTGCCTTTGAAAAATAATGTCTCTTAGACTTTTTCATATCTGTACTGCTGTAATAAAACTTGATTACACATTAAGTGTTGAAGTAAATGTGACAGGAAACATAAATGTCCTCTCCACTTACAAGGGATGATACTGATTAAAAGCTACAAACCAGAAGAGCACCACCAAGAGCACAAAAATGTTTTTATTTATTTTATTTAACCTTCATGTTACCAGGTAAAAATCAAATGAGAACAGCTTCTTATTTACAATGATGACCTGGCAGGAGGTTCCATCAGACAAACGACAAGATGAAAACACAACAAACAAGACAGAACAAGCACAGATAAAAGGAAACAGTACAGATGAATCTAAGATTTACAAGAAAGAATGGAGTTAAAAACAACTGGAGTTTATGGGAGACCACAGAGGAAGTCAACAGTTGCAGCAGTCGACTATGGAGTGTTTTAATGATCTGCCATGCAGTCATGATTTGTGATTCTTGACCAACACTTTCTGTTCAACATGTAGGCAGAATGAGAGCAGGTAAAAGAGGAAGAGAAGATCTCACAACAGAATGAGTCACGCAGTGATGAGGTGAGTCAGGGAAGCCTGCTGCAGCAGTTACCACACAATAGCGGTCTGGCATATTGCACCGAGACATGAGTTTGCCCACGTAACCACATATGCAGGTTTGACACGGACTGTTCTATGCATCTTTTCATAAACATAAACCCCATTCTACTGTTCTGACCCATTTCTACACAAAGCTGTGTTAACATGTTCAATGCCATTCTCATCGTCATATCCCCATATTTTAATTTTGACACATTAATGTCACTTTTCCACTCCATGGTACCGGCCCGACTCTACTCGACTCTTTCTCTTTTCCATTATGAAAAAGGACCTGGAATCTGGACCTGATACTAGTTTTTTAGAAC
>JAPSES010000144.1:3530284-3546075 GCA_029822895.1 Maxillicosta whitleyi | reverse complement strand
ATAGACGGAACGGAGATTCAGTCTGTGGTGGAAGACGCAAAAATACAGACCAGAAAATACGCAATGAGTGAGTTTTCAACAACTCTGAGCAGACGACAGGAAGTAACGAGACGAACTGAGACGAGCTGGTCCCATGTAAGTGGAAAAGAACCACAGGAATATTGAGTAGAACTGGTACCATGGAGTGGACAAGTGCCATTAGTCTCACCTCAAAGTCGATGAGCTGCAGGTCTGCTATCAGGGTGCTGAGCAAGCCACTGTTGTAGAGTTCCTGGGCGAGCTGGGCCACTGCTTCTGTTTGGGGCTCTTTCTCATTTGTTCCATACAGGATCTCTTTCATGGCCACCAGACTCTTTGACACCTCCTCTGTAGCCTGAATATACACACACACAGAAAAACATACAGTATAGCACACCGTATACCGTTTCAACTTCTCAGACATCTTTGTTAACCTTTGTGCGAACAAATCACTTCTTTATTGCTTTTTTTGCCGTACCTTTTCTGCCTTTTTATCAGAGATGTCATGCTTCTCAAGCACCGTCATGCTGTCCTTAAGGTTCTTGACGATGTCCGCCGGCGACTTGTGGGACTTACCAAAGGGGAAAGGCATGGTGGAAAGTTACCACGAGCAACCAGGCAGCGGACGATCCACCTGTGGAATGAGATGAATCAGCCGGATCAGAGCCTCAAAGGGACTGCTCTGAAATGACCTGCAGCTGGGCTTTGGGTCTTTACACCAGACTTCACAACAGTTACTCAAGTAGATCATCACAGATCTAATGTCTGTACCTTGCAAATGATTCAGAAAACATACTCATCGTGTAGACATAACAAATAATACCGTG
Organism: Maxillicosta whitleyi; assembly: GCA_029822895.1. Lineage (NCBI taxonomy): Eukaryota > Metazoa > Chordata > Actinopteri > Perciformes > Neosebastidae > Maxillicosta > Maxillicosta whitleyi. The sequence continues at coordinate 3,545,230 of JAPSES010000144.1, read as the reverse complement.
CAAGTCTGAACAAGGTCTTTCGAGGAACACAACAGAGGATACAGTGCACTAATGAATATGTTTGAATGTTTACACAAACTACAGCACCTTCGGTTAAACATAAAATAGTCAAACACAAACTGAGATGAAGAAATGTGACAATAAATACGTATTACACTCATAATTTTTTAACTACGCTCTTGTTTCACAAAAAATACAGTTACTTGCCAGTCACTGCTCATGTTGTGGCAACAAATAAGTAACACTACAATATATTAATATACTCTCCTTGGAAATTGTTATTTATAATCCGTTTCAACGACACAACTGAATGTATCAAGATACTGACCCGTCTGTTATACAGACTTTTAATCTCTTCTAGTTTAGTTTTACTTGTTTACAAAGCTGTTAAATTGTCCATGTCTTGAAGAACTGATAATTCATGCAATAGTTTTAATAAGACAGTGTATACATATTCTAAAATGGACACACTACTTAAGTACTGTTGCAAATTATCCTTTAGTATCCAGCTCTGGTGCCTAAAAACACCGGACCATCTGACCACAATGTTTTTAATTAGAGACAAATTAATTAATCCATTTGTCTGATTAATCTGTAATGAAGTGATGTTTAACAAATTATCAGTATCAGCAGAACCTGTCTGATAGTGGCTAATGGAAATTGTTAAATCCAACAGATATCCACTGTATAATATAATTAAAGACTGTTAATTAGCATCTGCTTTTAGGTTCACTTAACTATTGTTACCATATCTCCCTCATAACCATGATCTCTGACTTTAAGTGTGATTTTTATTCTAATTTATACATGTATGTTTGTGACTGACATTTACAATAAAATCTAAACTATTAAAATACACCATTGTGTTGGACAGCACCATTTCCACCACAGGTCATTATTTTGGTGAGAAAATAATGGATAACACCTTAGTGTGTTGAAGAAAAAAAAATGTCAAAAAACACATGTAATTGTTGGTAGACATTACCTTAATGATATAAAAATGGCTAGTCTAGCAGATACTCAAACAAACATTTCTTCAGTAATTGTCTGTTAAAAGTTGTCATAAAGACAGGGAATGACAGCTGTCACTGAAGAAGGTAATCCTCAAGAGGCAAGAATACTTTACATTGTACAATATAAGACAAAAACAAAGCAAAGACAGATGCACATCAAGTCAGCTCTTGCAGTATGACAGACCACAGTGACAGCTCCTCCTCATACTACACAGAACTCAAGTGACGCAACCCTGTGTACTTTGTATAACCATTGCACAAACTGTTTTTAGTCCCATATCAGAAAAACAAACCCATCGAAAGAAAGATGTCATACTTTAGCTGGTGACCATCATATCTGTATCGGATGTTTATTGCTTAATTAAACTTGATGTCACTGTCAGGAGGTTAATGATTAACTATGTAATATTTACTCTGACATAGGTCTACTTGCACGATGACTTGCCGCAGACCTTTGTATGACCTGTACCAGTGAATTATTAGTAATCATATTATTGCTAAATATACTATACTTGTCAGATAACTTATTTGGGTCAATAAACACACCCTCTGAGTGTCCACTCTAACCCGAGATAAAACTGACCCTCACTCAAAGATTACAGCAAAATGGGATAGGCACAGCAACAAACACATGTGACATAACCATATCTTACTGGTGCTCTTTAACTGAGTTACTTGACAAGGGATCGTTATCACACAGTTCTCTGTCCCACCCATCCACCTTAAATACACTGTGGGAAGAAAGCCAGTGCGAAATTATCGGCACAATAACACGCTAAAAGAAACAGGACAACACAAACTATGAAAACATTATTTCTAGATTTTAAAAATGTGTCTTCATTTCACACAATATGCTTTTATACATTTGTTTACCTGTGATAGAAAGGTTTTAACACAACAACATATTATTTAATCAGTAAGAGGTAAACATCAAGCAGTAAAGTTTCTGGCTAAATAACCTATTACAAACCTGTTTTCCTGCAGGGATCCTGTAACCTCTTAACCCAAACCCACGAACAGTCTTGTTCCTCGTGTGTCTTGGCAGAGAGTCCACTTTTAGAAAGCAACACTAGAGCCAGGAATATAAACCCAGCAGCACCAAAGTGGGAGGTGCAGTCCACCATTCATATATGATGTGTCATGTGTGACAGAGCAGCTGACACCGCCTTCACCGATGCCCCCAGCCAATTTGTTGTGTTTGCTTACATCTTTATTTTATCTACACCCCTCACCTTCACCAGGTGGTTAAATCCGTCTTTCGCACTGGCTAATGCTCGTTAATTTATCCAGCAGGCAGCAGAACCGCTTCAGTATGAGTGACGTAAATAAGAAGAAACACATATGGCAGGTTCAGAATCAGCTGGAGGCAAACGTCAGCCGATCCGTGGGTCTGACTCTTCCACAAAGCCGACTTCCTCGAAGAGTATTATTACATTTACACCAGGGAACACCCATTAATCGAGCCGATGACAATTGTTGGAACCCGACGTATAGTTACACAGCAGAAAACAAATTAAATGGTGTCAAAGGAGAGCTCAAACGTCACCCCCACCCCTCGGTCCAGACAGCAGCAGATGCTCCATCATCTGGCAGTAAGTTAGCCACTCTGCTAGCAGTTGGCTAACGCTAGCCCTCTCATTTAACTTGTTTGTTGTGAGCCAGAAAGTATTTCACAGCCCATTTTACTGGACTTAGTAACCAACAACACCACTACCATAACAACAGGTCATACAAATTGCAATCCCTCGGTCTTCTAATCTAGCCAACATGAAGCTGACAGTGAGCACCGCCCCTCTGAGTTTTCCATGTCTGGTTTGTGATGGTGTGAAGCCTGCCAACTTTGCGCAATACTAAAATTGACACTATTCCATACTGTTATTGTGTGCCTGGTAAATGTAAACCAACATGAACTAGAGCTGCAATAACAGGTACGATCCCACAACCTTTACATTTTATTGGCAGCCCTTAACATCTTTGTAAGCTAACGTGGCCTGTAATAAAACGCTATTTCAATCACAGTCCACCACACAACAGTGCTCCTGCTGGCTTGCTTTTTAAAGTGTATGTGTGTGGTCGCCACACAGAAGAGGGCCCAAACAGGCCTAAAACAAACAAATATGCGCTTGCTGTGTTAGCTTTACTTAAAACAGCCGGAAATGTAGTGCGTTTATGTTCAATAGTGATTTATTCTGACGTTAATGTGGCATAGGTAGCTAGCTAGCTAACTTAGCATAGCCAGGCCTGGAAGTGGTTCTTCGCGCTAGCTCTGTGAAGCCCATGCCTGACTTTAGCAGATCATCAAAAGCAGGCTCAGCTAAACATTTCTGCTCGGTGAGAGCTGTTGAGTATGCTAACGTTAGCAGATGTAGCCAACCAGCTAGCCCTAGGACTAACGTTGTAAGGTGAAGCAATTTTACACAACAGTGCATGCAAATATCAATTAATAACATTATATATAAGCTACAACACAGTACCTTTAAATGTGCTTTTTCAGTAGTTCCCCTCGATTTGGCAAGACGGCAACTCAGGTGCTCCTTAGAACAAAAAGTGCTTTGTTTTCCTCGTTCGTCGCCTCCCCTTGTTTGTACTGTAGTTAATTGTGCGGCCCCTGTTTCCTAGTTCTTTCTCTGAGCCACACTGGTAGCGTTAGCGGCACACGGGTTGTCACTGCAGCAGCGTCTACTGCCCCCTGTGGCCGACAGCCGCCATGACAAGTACCTCAACTGCATGTCCACAGGGAGGCGCTCTCATCCACTGACACATGAACAAATCACACCATTAAGCTCTGATGCATTTCTGAGACTTAATATTAGAATCCAAAATAGATATATGTGAAGTATGTACAGCAGTAAAAAAATAACAGCATCGAGGAAAACAACAGCTTTTATAAATGAAAGTGGAAGTATTTAGTGTGACCTCCGTTTGCACCTTTGACCCTATGTTCCAACCATATGAGATTCATGGTGTTATTTTTCTGATATTTTATCCCAGGTTTCATTCAACATATCAGATGTTTCCGACTGTTTGTGCTGCTTCTTCTCCTGGGGCCACACTAAATAGTCACTTTAACCTTTACAACTCATTCATTTAGTTTTTTGTGTGTGTGTGTTTTTTTTGTTGTTGTTGTTTTGTTTTGTTTTTAAAGCTGTGCAGATATTTCTTATATTTTCTTGTTCTATATGAAGAAAAGAGATTGAGGTACATATAGTATGTATGCTCATTTCAACCCTGCAAAAACAACAACGCTAAAGACTCCGTATGGAAGGAACCAACCTCTGAGGCTGTAGTGGAGGACAAGAAACATGTATTTTTCCTCACTAAAGTGCATATTGAAATATAATAATACTGAAATATTATTTTTTTTTAAATAATAGTTCAAAGTCATGATGAAGGATCATAATTAGTGTCAAATACCAGACAAAAAATAAGATTAAATAAATTTAGCAGCATCAAAGATAGGGTTGAATTTAAAAAACAAAAAAAAACCTAATAATTACTAGTTGTACATTCCCTTGATGAAATTAAAAAGACTGACAAGAGCACTCTCTACTTTCAAGTGGTAATACTTTTCCCTGCAAAAAAATTAAAAGCATATGTTATTCTGCACATTATATGCTTTTCAAATTTGTGTGTCAATAATTATAGTGGAAAAGAAAAGTAAAGTAACACCGATGATGACATATTTCATCCACACAGAAATAATGGGTTTCCTGTATTTACATCTTAAGGAGGTTAACATTTAATCAAAAATGACTGTGAAACTGAAAACATCTTGTCATAATGTGAAGATTTCATGCTTCACTGGGTACATTTTTGTTATACCATAAAAGTATCTGGTTATAACTATGAAATATTTTGTAACAAAGTGAAAACATCTCATTATCATATAGAGAATATTTCGGAATGTCTTGCCGCAATGTGAAAGTATCTTGTTATAACTAAGATGTGTAATGTGAAAATATCTCATCATCACAGGAAAAAAAACATCTAATATTTAAGAATCTTCATAAGGATTTGTGGGAAAAAAAATGTCTTAATATGATATGAACATATCTTGTCATGGAAGAATATATTATTACTTGATAATATTTTGTCATAACATAATCATAGCTAAATATTTTGTTGTAATTATAGATTTTCAGGTAAAATGTCTGTTCTTTCTCGGGCCTGGTACCATACTGGTCATACTGGTCTGCTGCAGATTAAAGCCAGTTCATCATGGTCACATTTGAACCCATTGAATTCATTGGAAGATAATGACAGGATAGAATCAAGCTTTTGTTATTTCTACAAACAAGGCATGTCTAGGCTTCACTTCCACCTGTCTGCCCTGGTCATCCACTGGTCACCTGCCAAGGCCTCAGTGACCTCCTGCTCCTCCTCCTCTTCCTCCTCCTCTTCCTCCCTGGCTGCTCTGTCCATCCTCTGTGGAGGTTATTGCTCTCCTCATGCTGATTAGGTTTGGATGAATAGCGGCTTTTGTTGGACTCCAGTTCCCACGACCCGGCATTCGCCTGGCAGTCGCGTGGCTCTAAAACAGCCCCCATACCCTCCCCACACACATACTCACACACCCCCTTTAAGGGACCTTAAAGTGGGGGAGATCTAGTCAATCTGACATCTGCTCGCCAACAGTTAAAAACAGATGTCGGACACTGGGGGACAGGGGGTCCGATCAAAGTAAATACACTGGATGTGAAGTGGAAGGTGGCTACAGGTGTTTAAGGATTTTTTAAAATAAAGTTTACAAGTAAAGCACTGCGCAAGATCTTTTATTTTTTTAAAGGCTGTGTCCATGTACCGAAACTAACTGAGTTGTATTTTTTGGTAATGTGGTGTGGGAATACGCCACTGTGGAAACACTGTGCGTAAAGCTCAGCTGCAGCTTCCATGCAGGTGGAGCAGGAGCGCACACTGTCCTCAGGTGATTTGTCAGAGTATTGTTGCCTTCCTGTGTTTTTGAGGGAATAGGCTTGGCCCTTTAGCAGGTAGTGTAATATTGCTCCTGTTAACAGAAAAGAATGGGTGAGGGGCTCCTGGGAGTAAAGCGCGGTAACTGCACACTCTTGTTCATCCCTGGGAGAAGAGGAAACGGCAGGTTTTTTTGTTGGATGGGGGGTGGAGAGGGGGCAGTGCATGGTTTCAGGCTGGACATCTGTCGCTTGTGATTTTTTTTTCTAGGCCGGGTCTCTGGTTTATTGAATGGAGCCAGTGACCTGTCAGTCTTGACTGATGGGACCCCGTGTGTGGGAAAATCCCTCAGCCAAAGAGTTTGACCATTCACATGCTAATTGCGCCCTATAAATAAGAGGACGGTGCCGCGCCGAGGGCCCTAGAGACGCACTGAGATCCAGAGAAGAGACACTAAAACGCACAGGCACCCAAGAAAAAAACATGACTGCTTCTTCTGTGGCGCACAACGTGGGGAAACATCCCAGTGCGAAGGAGGAGAGAAAGGTATTTTACACTTGGACATGTACTTCAGATCATTTTCACAGCACTGACCTTCTGCGCCCCTCATTAAACAAGCGTCATTTTTGTTCTCCTTACAGCTGAGGAAGCCGCTGATCGAAAGGAAACGACGGGAGAGGATAAATAATTGCTTGGATCAGCTAAAAGAGACAGTGATCGGCGCGTTCAGACTTGACGTAAGTATTTCCCTCACGTCTCACCTTTTTTATTCGTAACCCGTACGTAACGGTGAACTGCAGGTTAACATCAAACTTGATCATCTTTTGCAGCAATCGAAACTGGAGAAGGCGGACATCCTGGAGATGACAGTGAAACATCTGCAGAACATCCAGAAGAACAAACTCAGCGGTAAGAAATGGCCTCACGTGGACTTTAAATCCCTCTGGTTTATGGAGGAAGCAGAGAAATCAAGTCCATAGCTGTAGAAGATGCCAGATGAATGGAGCTTTGGGCTCTGATGAAATGCCATTTGTGATCAGCTACAACACAGATGTGACTTCCTGAAGTTCTAGCAACAAAATCCTGTCACCAAGATGGTTTTAGGCAGCAGAGGGCATCATGACTTGTATTCACTAATGATGAGGGTGAAGGTTGAAGGTGTTGCTAGAATGTGGAATGTGTACTTTTACTCCTACCTGGACTTTTATATTTATTTATTTATATAGCTGACAGATTTAATGGCTTTTGGTCAAATCTTCCAGTTTAAAACGCCACACTAACTGCAGTTCAAACCCTGAACACTAGAGGTCGCTGTGACAGTGCTGTGCCTGACTCTCCTTATCCTCTGACAGACCCCACATTAGGCCTGGAGGCCCAGCAGAAATACAGCACAGGTTACATCCAGTGCATGCATGAGGTCCACAACATGCTCCTCACCTGTGAATGGATGGATAAAACTCTCGGCTCCCGTTTGCTCAACCACCTGCTCAAGTCCCTGCCCAGATCCACAGATGAGCGCGCCCTGCAGCCCACGCCGAGACACGAGGTCCTCCCCTTGGGCAGCCAAGGCACAGGACTGCCCAATACACCCCTCAGAGGAGACCCCCTATCTGGGAGACAGGTCCAGAGGGAGGGGCCCACCTGCCATGGGGCTGGACGTCAGGAGAGAGCGGTGCTCCACAGCTCCCACATAGGGATGTTGGAGATGTGGAGGCCATGGTGAACTGATGGATTAATGACCTCCATTTTGGTAGCCTATCCTCTGTTATGTATCTTATAGATATGCTGCTCAGAAGAACCGTGTGGGGCAGTTTTGTTCCAGTGATAATTATTGTAGGTGTGCTATAATGATTCTATACAGACCTTTTTTCAGTACTTCCCTTTCAGAAGTCAACTTCTTGTAGCCTGCATTATAGAAGGCTTTTATTAATCTTTCATCTATTTATTGTATTAACAGCTTTATTTATTGATGTTATATGGCTTGATTTTGTTTATAGACTACTTGAACTACATAGATACATTTTTTTTAATGTTTTTCTCTTTTCTGTATAATTAACCCAAACCTTTATAACAATAAAATATATGACAAACAACCAGTCTTACTATGCTATGCTTCATTAAAAGTACATGTTATTTTGGTATTTATGTTTGTTTCTGCTCAACTAGGAGGGGAAAAAATGTAAAAAAAAAAAAACAAAAAAACAAAACAAAAAAAAAACGAATAAGATATTACAATAATAAATAGTGAATTTCATCTCTGGAATTTATTTTTTACACTTAAATCCTAATTTTGTAACTATTTAAGCTGCTCCATATTAAAAAAAAAACAACATAACTATGAAATTGAGCAGTAATCATATTTAATGATATGAATGGTGAAACACCAATACCAAATCCACACAGAATTACAAAGATGTTGAATGTTTATCTCAATGCATTTAAGCCTCATTCACCCATTGTTTATCTGGCCTGTGCATTTCATTGTGTCTTCATTATATTCATCCATCCATTCATTCATTCATTCATTCTAACATTTACCCACTCAACAATGATATGGCTGATAAAAGTGAGTTGATGAAGAAAGTTCAAATCAACAAGAACTGAATCATACTTTTATCATGAAAGGTTGTGGAATGCAAAACAAGTCAGAGCCTTTAATATCGTCCTTGCATTTATCAGACCAGCCCACAGGTTGAACCTACCTGTGGAGTCCATAGCTCATTTCATTGTTATGCCCCCTAGCGGTGAACATGGAAAAGCCCAGTGCATGCACTTTGTTCGCAAAAAACTCAAAACGTCAGTGAATCATAAAGCATTTCTCTCTAAGGAAACTCTGGCTGCTAGTTAGTGAATTACTGTCAAATAGTGATGTTTCTGATTTCCACCTGCAAATGTCATCCAATGTGTGGGTTTAAAAACACATTCACACTGGAAACAAAAGTAAAGCTTGTTTTTGCTTTAATTGGAACCAGTTCTATTTGTGTGTTATGTTGTTTTGACCACTGTGGGTTATAAGTGTCTCTATGCACATGTTCTTTACAAGCATCCACATCTATGCCTAACAAACTGTAAACGTGGGGTAAAAAATAAAAATAAAAACAAGAGCGTTTTACATAAAAATGTCATTCATCACTGCGTTTTTCTGACTATAAATGTACATATGGCACATTCTCAGGCTATTATTTCCGTTATGACTTGCCGCCACATGGAGCCAATCGGAGGAGCTAAGGAGACAGAGAGGGGGATGGGGGGTGGGGGGCGCCTGGTCCTCTGAGCTCACCAACAAAAGCGAGCCGAGACAGCTGCTCTCTCCACAGTCCACACCATTTAAGATCTGGAACAGGGATCTGGGGGTGGCGAGGTGCCAAAATACACCCACTTCAAAGCTTCGAGTGCTCTTCCTTCATTCGTGGCACTACAGTTTAGGGTTGATTTTTACGGAAATGTGAAAATACAGTGCGTAAAACTTACCTGGAAACACTGTATTACATTCACCTGGAAGGTGGAACAGATGCGTGCGCGCTCCATTTCCCTATAGATCTGATCTAATGAAAGGGTCATTTGCATGATAATATGGTGCACAAAACATGCATGATAACAAGAACAGAGGGCTGAGCACTCTTTCTACACATAAACAAATAGACATTGTACTCAAATGAATAAACACAGAAAGTCTAATAATTATTATAAGCAAGTACCAGCGATTAATCAACAGTCTGTGTGTTATTTAAAGTGTGTCTGTCTCATATTTTTGTTATGCACAACTTATTATACAAAGCGCAATTTACCAGCAAAACAAACCCGATATTATAAACTCTTTTAGAGCATAGCAAGCAACGTGAGAATGCAGTCACACACAAAACAGAAGTCACCAAACAACGGGCAGAACAAACGAGGCGCAGGCCAACACCTGTCGCTTTCTTTGGAGAAGGGCCCTTAATTCCCCCGGCTGATTCAGTTTGGGCCGAGGGGCCGCCAGCAGCAGCTGCCAACTGAAGGCATCGCGTTACATCCGCCAAACAGTCGGTTAATCTGCTGAGCCTCGGACACAAAAGCCAGCAGAAACAAGAATGGTAGGGCAGAAAAAAGACAAGACTTCAACTGGAAGTAATGCTGAGATGTCCAAAGGCGTAAACATAAGCATTTCAACTTTACGCACGGTTGGACACTGTGCCACTGTTTTATTGGATAAAAGTATGAACCCAAGTTTACATCTTAAATGCTTGTATTTAACAGTAACATATAGAGTGTGTGAAATATTTCTGAGTGGTCGTGACTTCAGTAAACATGTGCACAACTCATGGGTACCAACACTTTGGGGGAAACGGAGTGGTCGGTCCCTTTACCCCAGCCACAGCCTGATTAAAGCCCGTCCAGCTCATCGGGGCGCAGACAGGGGCTGACCGGAGACAAAGGGAGTGGGCGCTCATTGGCTCGGGCCGTGTGCGCTGTGTTGTCCCCCAGCGAGAGCAGCTCAGCCCCTATTCACATGTTAATAAGCCCCTATAAATACTAACAACAGCCACTCAGCGCCAGCAGCACGTCTCACTAGGATTGCACAATAACACAGGCGCCTCGCCTCGCCTGTGAGTTTGTCCATTTTTTTCTTCCTGTAACCGGTTCCGTTTGCCAGCTGCCCCTCGTTGACGAATTGGGAGGAAAAAAGCAGCAGCAGTGGGAGAAGCCACAAGCAACCAACATGGCCCCTTCGGCTCGGCCCAGCAAGAACGGACTTGGCATGGATGAAGATGATTCATTGTACGGGGTTCAGAAAACAGACAGAAAGGTACCATTTCACTGGAGATTAACGCGCACTCGGACGCAGCCACGGACGCACTTGTCAGGCCACATCAGTTTGTCCTGTATTTCTGCATCTGCGACAGAAGCCTCGCGTTTCATCTACTAATTACATGTCATATTTTTCTAACAGAGCCAGGGATAAACAACTGCCGTTCAGATTTGTTGCCGTGCTTTTCCATGTATGTACAGCACTATCACTGAATCAGTCACTGTCCTCCTGCAGATCAGGAAACCTCTGGTGGAGAAGAAGAGGCGAGCTCGCATCAATGAGAGTTTGCAAGAGCTGCGGACTTTGTTGGCGGATACAGACGTGAGTACGGCCCCTGGTTCACTAGGGTGTGGAAGGTATAGGTCGGTTTCAAAGGCTGATGAAGGTCAACCCGTTCTTTCCGCAGTTTCATTCCAAGATGGAGAACGCAGAAGTGCTGGAGGTGACTGTGAAGAAGGTGGAGGACATCCTGAAGAACCGAAGCCAAGGTTTGTACAGATAAGGATGGTTAACCACACAGCTGAACTGAGCAGAAGGGCTATTCTTACAGTTATGAAGGGCACTGTGAAAGGTTAATGTGTGGTTTTTGGCACACAAAGGAAGACCATCAGTCAAACAGGTGTTCATGTCACAGGTAAAATAACACACCGGAGCCAGAGGAACTTAATGAGCTGTCAATGTAACATTCTCATTTGTTCAGGTCATTATTCATCCTTATTTTCAAAGATCAACTGGAAAACTGGAATTCAAGAGATTTCATCAGTTCTGTTTGGGAAAAGCAGACATTATAAACCTGTAGTGATCTGTGCAGGAATGGAATTTAACCTGAAATGTACATAAAGGAAATCCCAGTTTAGGACTATTACATTTTTTTTTCTTTTTTTTTTTTTTTTTTTTTTTTTTTTTTTTTTTTTTGCTATAGGTAAAACAAAGTGTAATTAGTTAGTTTCATCTGTGCATGTCATTCTGCTCTAAAACCAGACACAGAGAAGCTGCATTCAGCTTTTATGCTCCACATGTCTGTCCTCAGATCAGCTGAAATGCTCAGTTTATTTAAATCCAGGTTAAATCTGATCTGCACTGCTTCTTTAAAGCTTAAAGTTTCCATCTGTTTTTTCATGCTTATACTTTTTATTGCTTCCCTGCTGTAATGCTTTTAATGTTTTATGTAAAGCACTTTGAACTGTCTTGTACTTGGAATGGACTAGATAAATAAAGCTGCCAAATCTTATGACCATGCCTCAGCTTTGACTATGAGCGATGCTAACACAGTTTCATCTTCCTCATATCTCCACAGAGTCAGATGCACTCAACAGAGAAGCCAGTGAGAGGTTTGCAGCCGGTTACATCCAGTGCATGCACGAGGTCCATACGTTTGTGTCCAACTGTCCTGGGATCGATTCGACAGTGGCAGCAGAGCTCCTCAACCACCTCCTGGAGTGCATGCCCCTGAACGAGGACCACCTCCAGGACGTGTTGATGGATCTAATCACGGACACTTCTGGCAACAGCAGCACTTGGCACGGCGGTGGAGAGACGCTCTGCACCTCTCTGGCCTCACCTGGAGGGAGGAGTTTATCTAGTGGTTCGTCCTCGGTCCTGTCCCCGGCCCCCTCCACCGTATCCAGCGAGGACCTGTGCTCTGACTTGGATGAGACCGACAGCGAGCACAACCAGAGCTCCACTGAGGGTCTGGAGAACAGGGAGGCTCTGAGCACGCCAACCATGACCTACCCGTGGTCTATGTGGAGACCGTGGTAGGGATCAGGGGGATGGATGCAGTCGGCGCACACTGAACCAGGAGTTGGGAGGTGTTCTTTTAAGACGTGAAACTGGACCATCTGATGGATCATATAGGACACAAATTCACCCGGACCCCCACCCCAACACTGTCACCGCTCTGCTGGTGGTGGTGCACCTTGCATTTCTGGATGTATCTGTCATTTTTATTGTCCTGTTGTACCTCAGAATGCCTGTTCACACATAATCTCTGTCCTGGGCTTCACACGGTGATGTTCAACAGTCAGACTCGCTCTAGAAGAAGAAGGAAAACAATGTGTCCACTGCAACAGCCTCAGCCGACAACAGGAGGCACGGCTGCAGAAGTTTCAGGAATATAACCATGACTGCAGCTTTTTGAGTCAACCACAAGTTCAGCAGGTTAACACCTTTCATTTGACACTCTGGGAAATCACTCAGTGACGTACATGCAAAAGGACAAAGGTATTTTCATCAACATTTCCACTGTGACGCCTCCTAAAAGTACCCCCTGGCACCCTGCTCAGAAGTCCACTGTTGTGACTTTTCCTTCTTCACCAACGAACATGAAACCTTTCAACATTCACTTATTTCCCAACAAAGGACAGATGAGGAGCTGTTGAGGATGTTTGGATTATTAGTGTCAGTAACACTGTGTATATAGAATCTGGTATGAGGAGAAAGCTCTTTTAGAATCTGAGAAGTTTTGGCAATGCCTCTGATTAATATAAATATTTCTATTGTATTTCATAAAAGCCATTAGTTTATTTGACTAGTACTCTCCTCCACTTTATGTTGTAATGATGTCTAGAAACATTTTACCAGCTATATGTCTGAATGTGCTAAAATAAAATAATGTAGCATCACTGAAAGGATGTTGTGTTTTATGACTTAAAGCAGCAGGATTTTAGTTCAAACTGGATGAGAACAGACTAGGAGAAAGTGGATTAATGTGTGGAAATTTGTTGGAAAATGTTACATTGTTGCATCCATCTTAGGAGACATAGGCACTGATGAACCGTTTAGCACTGTTATATAATAATAATACTACTAATAATAATAATAGTAATGTGGATTTAAATAGGAGGGGGAAAAGGCCAATACACTAAAGATAATGTGAATAGTGAATAGTTTACAGAGTTTCGTGCGTAATTTGGGTACATTAAGATTAAATCCCGTCTGGACCGTTCTGTCTTAACAGTATAAAAACCACAGCTTAAGTAAAAGTTAGTAACAACAAACCCTGCTCTCTTGTTCCCACGAACACCTCTCCACGCATTTCCCACGCATCGTGAGGACGCGCACTGCGTATGCGCACATGAAAGAGTCGCACCTCCCTTCTAAGTGTCTCCACTCTCACCTTCGATACAATGACTGTTTCACCACAGGGTTGCTACATCCTGTCTGGACTGTCTGGACGAACCAACAGCACTAAAAACCAAAAAACACACACTGTTAATGAAGTGAACTCCTGCACGCGTTCAAGTCCCTGCACACCCTTAAATTATTGGTAAGTTCCCACGATGCCAGGTCTCTTTAATGCATGAACAAGTGAAGGGGTGATCGGTCCGGGGTCAGCTGACATTAAAGGGATCGGTATGAGGCCGCTGCAGTGGAGGAGGGTGGTGTTCCCAAGGCGGACCTGGGTGTGAACTTCGGAGGAAACGCATTGAAATGGGAGCGGACGAGACACGGTGATCAAAGCTGTGATCACTTGACAGAGGAGCGTCAATAAAAGAGACACTCTAAGGGATACAGGCGAGCTCAGGTTCTTCAAAGTGAAGATAACAGTCCACTCACACCCCAACTCAGAACCAGTGAACATGCACAGACACACAGCTCTATCTCACTGGACTTCAGTGTTATTATCAGGGGAGTGGTTCTGAATGCAGGCTGTGCTGGGCTTTCATTGGGCCTGACACTGGACCAGCCTGACCTGGCACTGAAGATGAGCACGTCCACAGGGTTTGTTGTAGAAGAAGTTTGACAGAGTTTGTGCAGAAGCCTGAGGTCACCTTCAGCTCTTTGTAGTTTTGTAGTTTTGAAATGAACATACATGTTTATTTATCATTTTCTTTTCCCTCTGATACAACAAGAAAATAACAGGAACGTGTGCAGCAGCATTAAAGGACAAAATGACTTAAATGGTTGTAAAGGTTAAAGTCATGATTTACTGTGACCTCTGACCCCATAATAAGAAGCAGCAGCAGCACAAAGTTAGAAACATCTGATGTGTTGAATGAAACCTGGTAAAAAAAACCATCAGAAAATGAACGTAATAAATCTCATGTTGGCTGAACAAAAGGGTTTAAGATATGTTAAAATGAGACTTCAGACCAGTAAATATTATGGAAGCTGTTTGTCCCTGAAACATGTGTTTTTACTGCTGCACATACTGCACACAGACAGACAGACAGACAGACAGACAGACAGACAGACAGACAGACAGATAGATAGATAGATAGATAGATAGAT
>JAPSES010000144.1:3511056-3527515 GCA_029822895.1 Maxillicosta whitleyi | reverse complement strand
ATTCATGTAGTACTTCTACTTTTACTGGAGTAAATATTTTGCAGGGTATTGGTACTTTTACTGCAGTACTTCCTCCAGCCCTGCTCATATTCCTTGGTATGGTTATATTAAATACCTTACTACTAGAAAAATGCAACACTCATGATGTCCGTGCTGTGTATTTGGTTATGTTTATGTGTTCTGTATTATAAAACAGGTTCTTATATTAACGTTGAATGTGCACAAACAGATGGAGCCGCTGCTTACATTTCAGTATTTTTATTACAACATAGTTTCCATTTCTCAAACAACACATCATGTTACCTACAAAAACGCACAGAACTGTGCTAGTATAATATACTGTAGTATACCACAAACTGATACAGTGGCAATGAAACAAATTTACATGACCATACACAACATTATGTGCCAAGTACCGTGTGTATGCATTTACAGTTACAGGTGCTTCCAACAGCTCACCAGTGTGTAAGTCATAACTGAATTCCCTCTTGGCGAGGCTTTATGAGACAGGTAAGGCTTAAAACACCAGTGCAGCATCATTCTGGCTAAGTTTCAGCATATTTAACAGCTTATTTCTACCCTCAGTTTCTAAATAAATGAATGATATTTGTGCATTTGCTTTGTACACAGGTGAGTGTTGGAGGCTGACCTCAAGATACTCTGTAGAGAAAGGAAACAAAGGACAGAGATAGACTTGGTTTCTAAAAGGTGGTGACAGGTGCCTAAAGCAGTTCAGACTCTGTACAAACCCATCACCCATCGGAATCGCTCAAGTATCTGTCAACTCTGTCCATTGCGATTTGCCCACGTGCATACACATGCTGTGTTGGTTCATTCACTTACAGTAACAGGACCTAAGGTTTATTAGAGGTAGGGTCTGTTCCCAGTCACAATCAAAAGCTCTTACCTTCGTCAACAAATAAAATAACAACACACACGAGAAAAATAGAAAAATAAAAAATAGAGAATCTCACAGGAGAACGAGAACAAAAAGAAAAACCTTGAAAACAAACTAAGCCAGTGAGATGCTCTTGGTCCAGTCTGTGTTACATTCACAAGCCAAGCCCAAACAGTTTCTCTGCCGTAGCACCAGAGTTGTTCCCAGTTTTCATACCTCGACAACACGGAGCCAGTACGTATCACAGTTTCCTTAATACTTCAACACCATCATAAGGAGCAGATGCATAGTTACAGATGTATGCATGTAACAATTCTTTTGTTTAACCCATTTTATGAAATTAATTCAGGCAACATGGTCCCCTTTATAGCTACAGTTGAAATGCTGTATCACGTCCACGTTATCGACCCGGATGTTGACACCTGATGGCGTTCATACTTCGTTCTGACCAATAACTGAACGGTTTTGCAGTTCAGTACTATGACACATATTTCTGCAAAGACCTATGATTGTAATGCTCTTTCATGTGGCATAAAACAATTTGCAACATCAGTGGTGCAGTAATTTAGGCAGCAATGAATCCCATTTTTTTTTTAAGTTGCCCAAAAAGTGTTAATAATAAAGGGAAATAACTTGCATGATACATTCATTCCTAAAACAGAACTTTCTTCTTGAATTTATATTTTGTGGTACATCTGACTGACAGCAAATACAATTGCTGGAAACTATTTTTAATGGGTTTTCCAACAATGTCAAATTTCTCCATCTTAAAAAAATAAAATGCATATATTAAAAATTTGATGAAACATTTGATAAATTTTGTTAATTTGTATAGAATTAAAAATGTACTATGTGGACTGCTTTGCAGCCTCTAAAGTGGATTTGTGAACCCAGCTTTTTTCCTGCGTATAACCACTATATTTGTACAATATATAGTTTGTTTGTTTGTTTTTTTTAGATTACACTGCAAAACTCTATGACACTAACTCTGTGATGATGCTGGCTGCTTTATAGCACCCACGATATACCCATAGTATCCATGCTTTAAGGCCGACAGAGGCCTACAACAGTTGGAGTTACACTGAAAAAGGCATGGTCCAGTTTTTAGTTCACAGACTAAAGTGACTTTTTTTCCTTTTGTGTATCACTGCCTTTAAAATCTAAACATATAAGTGCTTTTTAAGCTGAATGCATTTGGCTTTATTTTAAAAGATCTACTGTGGATACAGCATCTGGTAGAAAATAAATAAAATATATACTTAAGTTAACAGATTAGCTTGCACTAAGCATCAGATTGTCACAATGTTATGACCAGAATATATGTATCTGAATATTGTGTTGAGTCCACAGCATTGTTTACATTTCCAACTACTGAGGTACACTGAGACCAAGTCTCAAGAAGTGGGATAAAAACTGTTAAAAAGGTGTGGGTCCTTGCACTTTGACCTGGCTTATGTGATCCAACTAGCACCACAACTACTACTACATACTGTAGCTCTAAATGAGAAAACAAAGGGGTTCCTGTGGTTCGGCTTGACCCATATAATGTGGCAAATGTGGGGATGTTTGCTGCTAAATGTTTAAATCATTAACAACATAGTATTTGTCAAACCACTAAATTATCTTTCCAAATATATTTCATGATATTCAACATATGCTCATAGCATACATGGTTTATCTTTTTTTTTTTTTAGAATAATTCCTCTGTCTGACAAAGAAAATGTGAAATAATTACATTTTTTAAAAGGTCAAAGGTCACCAACCACACAGGCTGGGCCCATACCATTTCAGAGGCAAGTAGGTGTGTATGCTGGTAGGAGAACAATATGTGGATCTGCATTAATACAAAGACCACATATAGCACTGCTGCCCCTGTGTGGGAATGCTGGGAACAGCAACAGCAGTTCGGCGCCTACCCAAATACACAGGACAAAGACAACAGCAACAACACGCCGGCAGCACACTCATCCTCTGAACCATTACAATGGCAACAAAGAGTTCTGCTTCGATTAATGTTGTGTGTCTGCATGTTTGTGAGGATGGACGAGCACTGTCACACCCACATTATGTGTGTCTGTGTGTATCATGAGGGTCCACAGCTAAGTGTCCCCCCCCTGCTGGCAGTGTTTTTTCAGGAGCCAGAGTCCGGCAGTGGCTGCGTCTCCTGTGATTGGCTCTGGGTGTTTTGGCCCTCTTGCCTCAGCTCTTCGCCTAGCTCGCCCATGTCCATGTCTGGCAAGTCCTCCTCAATGGGGGCTGCTGCTGCATCCTCACAGTACATGCACTCCTACAAACACACACATATGCATTCATTTAAGTATTTCTAACAAGCCCAGCAGTGACTGCAACTCAACAAAACCAATAATATATAAAACATGATGCAAACAGAAAAAAACATATAGACAGAATAAGCCTAATTACATGCTGCATCCCTGAGAATGTGGTGGTTAAATAAAGCTTTCAGATTTTCCAACTTTCACTCATGAGTATGTTAGAAAAAATCTATTCATTACAGTTTCACTCGTATGACAATGATAAGATGTGTGGTTCTCACCTTCACATTAATAGCAGCAGGTAGACCTCCCCTCCTCATCCACGGGTGTTCCTCCACTAGCTCCCGTCGCTGGTCTGATGTGAAGTGTGGCTGGCTCTTCTGCATATGTCTCAGTCGCTCCTTGTCTTCTCGCAGAACTTTCTGAATGTCCCTGAGAAGCAGAAACCAGACAATTGACAGATTATCATCAAACACTGAGCCTGTAAGGTATTACACGAAGTAACTACATTCCTTGGCTGACTTACCGAGATGGCATCTGGTATGTCATCATAACCTTGTCGTCAGTATTAGCCATCAGCAGCCAAAGGGGCTCCTGGCGGACGTATTTGATGAAATGCTCTTCATCCCCTTGGGTGGAAGCTTTGGTCTGTGACTGGCTGCCATCAGAGACTCCTTCACCCCTCATCTTGGTTTTGGCCTTGGCTTTGAGGTCGTGTTCCAGTGAATCTATGCTGCCAAAGTATTTGCTGGTGTTGCTGCTCCCTGTGTGTAATTTTAGGGAAACAGAGATAAAGGTGTTAAAACAGCATTAAAAAAAAAAAAACCACACACACACACAGGAGAGTCTCCTGCTCATCTACTTTGCAAAGGAATCCATTAATATTAATTTTAAAGAGAGTGTTGCATCACAGGTGACAATATGATGTATACACAAATTAAACCATTTTCAACATCTTCTTCTACTGACCTGTTCTGCTGCCTGATGCTCCACTAGCGGATGTACCGCAGCCATTACACCCTGACCCCGAGCCTGAGCCAGATCTAGAGCCAGACCCTGAGCCCATGGAGCCAGAGGTAGCTGAACCGGTCCCCGAGTGGGAGTCCTCCTGCTCCTGTAGCAGGATATCCAGCAGATCGCAGGATGAGGAGTTTCCATCACTGTGAACGCCGTCTCCTGGAGACTCCACCTGAAATACAAGGCAACAAACCCTCAGAAATAAACACAGACACACTGAGTCCTGCTTTAAGTGTTGCTGTGTATGTGGTTTCTTACTTTTTACAACATTTTCAATGCACCAGTTCACATGAAATTCTAATCAGACATTAGTATTAACTCCAGAAATCCCCATAGATCAAGAAATCATAGGATTTCAATCTGTGTCATACTTACAATGACACAGAAAAAAAACACGTCTTTATTACTTTTATTACTTTTTCAAGTTACTACAAATGTCTGGTCTGGTATCATAGAATTTTCATTGAAAATGTGTTTGATTAAAAAAATGTGAACATGCTGAATACTTATTTTTCTTATTCTTTAATTGCCTTGTCAAACGATTAGGGCGATTCAAGCCTTTTCAGACGTAACAGTACGTCTCCATCAGTGTTGTCTGTGTCTCTCACCTGTTGGTGACTTTCAGGTTTGGCTGTAGCTCCATTCTTCTGCTCTCCTGCTGGTCCTGATGTTCCCAACGTATTGTTACCCTGGGCTCCACTGAGAGCTGCTGTGCTGTCCTGACGTTCCACAGAGCGTTGTCCCTCCTCCATGCTTAGTAGATTGAGCTGCAGTGGCGAGCTGCACCGTGACTCAAACAGCGGCGGTGATGTGGTAGGCTCCCGTGCCCCAGAGGCTGGCGTGGAGGAGCGTGATGCCGCCCCCTCTCGGGGCTCAACAGCTGGAGCCTTGGTGGTCTCAGGGCCAAGGGTGAAGGGGAAAGGCTGTGCTGGGTAGGGGGCTTGAGTCACAAACTGTGTGTGCTGGACTGGGAAGGAAGGCTGAGGTGCAAAGGGCTGCTGGGTAGTGTAGGCAGTCTGAGGGGCTGGGAAAGGCTGCTGGGTGGTATACGGGGTCTGCGCAGCTTGGAATGGCTGCTGGGGGGTAAAGGCTGTCTGCACAGGGAACGGCTGTTGGCTGTTGTAGGGTGGCTGTGTTTGTATAGAGTAGGCTGGCTGTGGTGGCTGAAAGGGCTGCTGGGTAGTGTATGCAGGTTGTGTCTGAGTTTGTTCAGGGAAAAATGGCGGTCTCGGAGCAGCACCCATCTGTCCTATCTGGCTTATTTGGGGGAAGAGGTAATTTGGCAGCACTAAAGCCACCACAGGTGTTACAATGGGTGCAGGGAATGGAGTGGCAGTAGGCGGGGCCTGGGTACTCTGTCCCTCTCCAAAACCAGTAGACAGGGAGGGGTCAGGGCGGGAGGCCTGAGCTGGTGCAGTGGGTGCTGGGGGGTAGAGTGGGTATGCAGGCACCATGGTTGGATAAGAAACATTAAAAGCAGACTGCGATGCTTCTGATGGGGACCACGAAGTTTGGTTGAGGCCCTGGAGTGGGGGGCGAGGTTTTCGGTTTGACACAGCACTGTCTGATGAATCAGGATGCTTCATGCGTGGCTTCTTGGACTTCCTGTTACGGTTGCCCTTCTTGGCAGCTGTCTCTGGCCTGGTGGTGCCTTGTTTGACAGCTCCACGTAACCCAGACGATTCTGAAAAATGGCACAGAAAGTCAGTGGGGTGTGTTTGAAAACTGCAAATCAGGATAAACTTAAGATTTGAAAAAAATTTAAGTTAAGTAAAGAAATGAATTTCCTTCATCAGGAAACATTGGGTCAGGAAGTATAAAAAAGAGGTTGTGATTCTTTTAAATACAATGTCTTCTCTTTTGGTTTGCTAGAATTGTTTCTGAAGATCACCACAAACAACCGTGTTACAATTATAACACCATTTCATATCACTATCAGTTCTTGTTGTGAACATTTTGGAAGAAAACTTCATGTACATGGGACCTTATTAAACATTAATGCTTAAAAAACTTTTTTTTTTTCAGTTAAAAGTTCATTCATTCACAAAACTTTAACCTGTTTTTTCTTTTCTTTTCCATGTTGTGTAAAATAAACTTTACCAATAATTTACTTTTCACTTGAATTTGTAAAGAAATGTTGTGATTTTCCTCTATATGTTGCTATGTTTATATGTATATATTCCAGACACATATTAATCTTCAGATCAATGCACAGATATTATTTGGGTTTTTGCGATGTAATATGAATTTAGGGGATAAAAGTGTTTTTTATAGAGAAAATCCTTGATGTGACCTGAAATGATCTGAAACCTATGAACTGCTATGAGGTGCTATTAAGCCTGCTTTACCTTCAACATGAGCTGGACCTCTGTGCTTGTGTAGATATGTGGAACAGTCCTTCTGGAAAGACCTAGCATTGCGGAGCTCTCGGCAGCGGTTGAGGAAGGCCTGCTCTTCTTTCTGGGTGTGTGCTGCCAACACCTGCTTGGTCAGTCCAAGCCTCTTGTACGCCTCCTTCTCCTGGCTGGGCGGAGACACCACGCTAACAGGCAAAATGGGGGGTGCAGGACTTTCTGCCACATCCTCGATAATCTCTGTTTATCAAACATCAAGACAAAACATCAGTCGAGGCTGGTGCTGCTACAGTCCGTCAGTAAGTTTCTCTAATATCTACGACAGGATAAATAACAGACTGAAACCCTAGTTTTTAAAAAAAACAGACTCAGGAACTCACCAGACTCTGGCTGAGGTTTCTTGTCTCCCACATGGACGATGGTGCTGCTGTAGCTGCACTGTGAGGTGATAGACACTACACTCTCTGCTTTGCTAGGCAATGTGAGAGGAGCCAGGGGGCCTCCCACCACTGCAGCCCCCGATGGAGGCTTTTTAGGTGCTTTCATGTTTGATAAGCCTGGCTGGGTGTCAAGCATCAAAGGATCTGTAAGGGCAGAGAAACATCCATCAGCAACTAACATTATATGCTCCCCTTTTAATCATGACAACCAAAATGGTGTTAGCCAAGGGTTTTAACAGAGGTTCAGAAATAATCTCCCAACATTTTAATATGAAACACATTTTACATGGACAGGAGGAAGATAATGGAGAATTCAACGATACAACAGCTGCTGACAGAGACAAGGACACAATCTCCAGTAATTCAGTATCCATGGTAAATTATGGAGGAAATTACTAGGAGTCAAGTTTTTTTTCAGGAAGGTTCATGTGTCAAGAGCGTGACAAATCAGCAAAGGATACTGAACTACAGATCAGAGGCCATCAGTTCAAATGTGTGTGGTGTAGTTGTTTTGTAAATGTGGACACACTGGTACACAGCCAAAGTTTAACATTTTAAAACAAAAACACATTAGAGTGGACATATAGCCTGAGAAACTACTTCCCAACCTTTTTGTCCAATCTAGGCCCAAATGGAATTAGATAAGCAATGATAACCCTTAATAGTGGTTTTCAGGTGTTTTAACTAACACACATTTTTCTACTTATTATACATTCACTACAAACATCACTTTTTAATCTTGGTAGGTCATTTGCTTCTTACCAAATTTAAGTGTAAGTTCTGTCACATTTTTATAAAACTTCCTAGGACTGACGTACTCATGGTTGGAAATAATAGGCTTTGAGTTGAGATAAAATGTAATAAAGCAGCTCATACATAAAGTAAGATGATGCAAGTCTGTACAGATGTATGATGTGCACATACCTGTGTTTGTATCCTGAGACCCCGGCATACCCTCCTCTGAAACCTTCTTGCCATCATCGGAGTTGGATGAAGTGGTGTTGGAGGAGAATTGGTACTTCCGCTTCACAGTGATGGGAATATTACAACTCTCCAGATACCTGAGAGACAGAAAAAACCCAACTGTCAGTTAGTAACTGCATAGTTTCTTTGCTTACAAATACAAGTCTTCTCTTTTAATTTTTTTCCTACCAGTATCATTCATTTACCTGATGACGCTGTCAAGGCAGCTGATCTGCTGATAGGAGCAGACGGTCTGGTCTTTGTAGGTGAGGTCGTCCATGCTGGCTGCAGTACTGTCTCTAGCCAGCAGAGGGGGCGCCGAGTCCTTCAAACGCACTGCAGGACTCCGGGAGGTTGCTGTGTATTGTTGAAATAACACAAAGTGGAAAAAACGGACACATTTTTAATTAGAAGTGATGACTACTTTCAGATTATTAATTTTCACTGTCTTTTTTATTATGGTTCTTGTTGCATTTGTAGGTGCTGGTTGTATATTTTTTGATATTTGCACGACATTATCAAAGTGTCAGTTGTGTTAAACTGGACTCACAGTCAGTGTTCTTCTTTTGCTCAGGCTTGGATGAAGACGGTGAGGGGGAGGAGGAGGGGGAGCGTAGGCCAACTTGGGAGTCCTGGTTCTTCAGCATGTGGACCCCTTTACAAATTTCCTGGAACGTCCTTGGGGGCTTGGCCTTCCCGGTCTCCTCAGTTGCATTCCCTGCTACAGCATTCCCATTGCTCTCACTAGATGAACTGATGCTCACTAGTTGCTCGTGAGAGCCGTTGCTACCATGGCTACCATAACCACTGGAGCCCATGTTGTGGACCGGCTGAAAAGACAAACAGTCTTAAAGAAACTGAAAATGCTTGAATATCTATGAATATGTCATGAATGGATTCGTATATGTGTGCATACTTGGAGTAGCAGCCTATGGATTTGTTCACTGATCTCCTGGATGTCCGAGTCCATGATCTTACCACCGTGGAAAGCTGGTGCTGCAAAAACATCTTCATTCACAGGCCCCCTGAAATAAATACATCCACAGTTAATAACTCACTTCAGTAACAAATAGTATCACTATTTCAAGGCTAATCAAAAAACTTTCATTATGTGGTGAAGAGCTTTAGCTCCAGTGGATCAGGTTTTAGAAGAACTAGGATGTGTCAAACAGGAAATACAAATACACGTTTGTGTTTGTCTATACTCACATTCGGACTTTGTGTCTGCCAATGACAAAGGACACTTTGCGGCTCCAGGGGTTGACAAAACTGGACCAGCTAGTGTCGATGGTGATGTATTCACCATTTCTCGCGCAGAAACGGATGGAGGAGTGGTCAAATGGCTGACCAGCATACTGCAGAACTGTTGGGATCAGGAAAAAAAACATTTTTTTAATGTTCCAACACTGACTATTTCCTGGAAAATAATACAGTATCTCATATTCATTTCTTAAATCTCTTGCTGTAATATTTTTTACTGGTGTCAACTGAAAAATTAACACAAACAGTAACTAGAATATACAGTAACGAGTATAGTTTACTAGTTTAGTTTGCTTACTTAGTTTACAAAGTGAATGAAAGGGGGTTCTTACTCTTGCGATGCACAGCCAACATCAGGGGTCGGTCACTTGGATGAAGATTGAGCAGCACAGGGGTCCCAATCAGGTCCTGAGGGAGGTACCCCAAGAGAGGAACAGCCCTAAATAGAGGAACCGCAGAAAAATGTTACAGACATGAAACATTCTAGAAAGAATC
Organism: Maxillicosta whitleyi; assembly: GCA_029822895.1. Lineage (NCBI taxonomy): Eukaryota > Metazoa > Chordata > Actinopteri > Perciformes > Neosebastidae > Maxillicosta > Maxillicosta whitleyi. Next base: position 3,517,815 of record JAPSES010000144.1, on the reverse strand, counting down.
AAGCAAAGTCATTATTTTGTTATGTATAAATAATTGGAATGATTCAGTGCTGAATTCTTACATTAACATTAAACTGAAACAGTACTTTATATGATCACTCACCTCTCATCCACATCCTGGAACACACAGTTAGGGGTGTGTGTGGTGGTAAAGATACGTTTGTCCGGAGGAATCCTGGGTGCTGTAGATGAAGGACAACACAGATATTATTATAGACTAATACAGACCAATATCACTAGTGTTTCAGTTCTTTAACACCAGACACAGGAATATTTTAAACTTAATATCACTGTAACAAAATCAACCAAGCTCAACCAGTGAACAGAATATAAAACATAATTAGGGTAGAAATACTTCCAAACACGGTTCATATTAAAGGGACTCTCCTGCATCTTAACACTTTCATAAAGCTAGATGACTCATGGGAGATAAAAAAAAAAAGGAATTATTATAATCACTGCTGAGAGGCTGGGATCAACTCTGATGTGGTGAAAAACACAGACTCCAACAGCTGTTCTTTGCTTTTTAACTATGTCTGAGGTAATGTTTTTCACTCAGTGTATTTTGCCATTGAACAATAAACCCTTTGTTTCAGAAGTTACCAGAATAAGAACTCAATTACTGTGCATAACACAGCTAACTCATGCAAACACTTTAATCAGGTTTAACTGGCTAATTTTGGATGAAATCATGTTCATGGGGTCAAACAATCTTTCATTACCTTTAATTTTTTTCAAAAACCCTACATTTTACATCGCTCATTTCCTTGACTGAATGTAAAAGATGTCTTCCTGGTAGAAAGAAACATCTTTGCTTCATCTTTTATCAAGACTTTCACAAGGTTTCCTAACAGGCTGTGTTAAGTAGTTTTACATAAAGGAATTGAGGAGGATGAAAATTCTTCTAAACAATAAATAACCCAGATGAAAATAAAGAAAACAGTTACAGGTAGACACTGTCGTAGATTTTACACTGTAAATGTTGTGTTCTGAGAATCAACCAAAGTAAGAGCTATTAAAAGCCTTTACATGCAAGGAAAAGGCATTTCTGCGCTTCCATTGTCTCCTTTAGCCTGAACCACCCTTAACCAAAGGTCTGATGCAGTCCCACAATGCACTGTGGAAACTAGTGCATCTATCAGCCAACCAGATTTTAAATAAGCTAATATTATAACAAATCAGACTCACATTTTCCACTTTATGCCACAACTTGTAAATATGCTGAAATGTTATTAAATTAAAAAAAAAAAAACCCAACAATTATGGTTTGAGTGCTGTCCTATTTAGTGTTAGGAATATTCTAAATGTAACACAAAATGCAATTGATTTTGTATCAAACTAAATTAAGTTTTCACTAGAGAAATAACAATGTAGGCAAATTAGGCTGGAGTAATTATGTTTGCAGGTTAAAATATTATAAGTTTAGGCAAATGGTGTAAACTTAAAAATGATTGTATTCAGAGCAGCAGCTTTGTTGACCTAATTTACAATTTGTAGCTTTACATTTTATTTTTATACATTCATACTAATTGGGAATGGTACTGACTAATAGCTTTCATCTTTGAGGAGAGAGTGTGAATGACTGATAGTAAACACCCCTTTCTTTATTTCTATTCCAGCCTTGGTTATGGAGATATGCTCCTGGCTGAGTTCCCCACATCTGCAACCTCCATTAAACAACACCAACACGTAAGCTGCAGTCTCATCTAAATGTTTTTGTTGAGGTCAAGGAAATGTGGATAGAACTAATAGAATAGAGGTAATTTTTTGGACTATTTTTCTGCTGTTAAATGTGTTTGTGGTCACAGAATTTACCTTCATAACCAGAGTGCACCCTCTCAGCCAGCAGGAGGCAGCAGAACTGTTCCTCAGCCAGCTCCGCATCCTGGACCTTCATCAGGTATGGAGTCATTCGGAAAGGATAGTACTGGAGATCCCCTTCACGCTCCTTACCACCACTATAAAATACACACAGTCTTAATGATTTCTTCAGTTACTTTAATCAATTAAATACATTTTGGTTTAACTATTATTTGTATATACATGCATATCCAGAGGTGGGTAATCCCAGCTCCACAGAGTAAATTCTGCCGTGTATTTGTTCCAACCTTTCACTGAACCAGAACTCCTCATCCAGGTAGATGGGATCATTAGTACAATCACATGTGTTATGTGTAGAACCAATACATGGCAGGAGTTTTACTCTACGGAGCTGGGATTATGAACCTCTGTGAAAGTCTGTAACAATATTTCTAATACCGAATCTAGCCACTAGATGGCGATAAAGATTAAAAGCTTACAAATGCTGACTTCCTCCTTTCTCCCAGAGGGTCTTTTTACTCTTATATCACTAATCCTTTGTTGAGTCAGAGCTTTTTTGAGCATGAATGTATGGATCAGATGAGACTGGATGATGTTACTCACCTGATGCGGCAAAAGAAGGACTTCTCCTGCATGCACTCTGTAGGTGACGACTCTGAATTAAAAAAACAAGAGAGGAGAAAAGAGGACAGGATGAATGTATCATCTAATGGATCCTACTGACTCTCTAAAGTGTCCAGGAGCTCAAAAAGAAGAAACAAGGGCATGAGAAGCTTGTTCTAAAAACAGAACCAAATACTGCAAAAAGTTTATGGAGTCAATAGTAATTAAAAATACAAGGAAAAGGTCCAAATTAGTGCTGGGTGATATACCAGATTAACTACATACTGGATATTTATACCATATTCTTTACCACTATAAGCATTATAATGTGTATATACTGAGATGGGACCCCTATTGACCTGTGTGTACCCTTCTGGTCACTTTCTGTTTAATTATTACAAGTTTTATTTTTAAAGCAGTGTTAAAGTTAATGTTGTAGTCATAGCTATTTATTGTGCAGTTTTGTTTTAACCGTACTGTACTGAGGTTTAGTAAGAAACTCAGACATCACTGAATTCATTTAGAGCTGAGAGCTGCAACCAGCTACAAAAATGAATTCTCTGAAGATGTTTAAGTGGATTTTAAACATGGGAGTGAATACCAAAACTCTTTCAAAATAAGTACAGATGGTTTTTAATACATCAGCATCTCAAAGCTTCAGTCAGCTCCAATAAGTGATTATGTCTGCTGAGGTAGAATGGGTGTGCAGCCATAAATGTGCAAATGGGCATGTTAATGAAATAGGTGTTATGTGTGTGTGAACATGTGAGTGTGTGGGTGCTTCATGTGAAGGAAATAGATGCAGGTGGTTTGGGTCATGCTTCATGTGCATTTCCCACGTGTCCTTTGTTGATGCCTGTAATCCCATTACATGCCCAGAACCTCCAGAAACCCATACTAATGCAGGTCATTCAATACAACTTTCTACTGATAAGATTATAGTAAATATCTGTATTGGATGTATTGAATTTGGTGAGAGACTCAAAGGCCAAGTTCAGATCCAGCTATGATACAAGACACAAGTTCTGATCAATCTGGACACATCTGCAGGTTTCTGGGATACTCTGATGTCCTGTGTTTAAATGAAAGCTGGTTTACCTACAGCATCATATTTAGTATTTTCAAGGCATCCAAGAATTTCAAGATACATTACAAGTGCATACATTATTTGTTGTGTTATCTGTACACAATAGAATGACATGGATACTCCAGTGGAAATGTATGGACCTATTTGAAATGCTTGGTGATTCATGTTGTGCAAGAAGACAAATAAAATATTGTATTGAATGGTTCACAATGTAAAATTCCATTTCAAAAGCTGCCGGTTGTTTTTAAGCAGCACATTGAATTACAAATTACATATTACAAACCCAGTCTGTTAACTCTAGGAAAGCATGAGCAACATGTTAAGCTATAAATGAACTTGTTGCAACTGCATATAGAAACGGGAGCATGTTCTGATAAAAAAAAGGATCAAACAAAATGTGAGGATGCATTCTAAAGCAGATGTGATGGTTCTCAGAGCTGTCCACTGGTGGTTGGATCCTATAAGATGCATGTTAATCCCAAGTCTGAATAAAGAGTAAAGAGTGTATTCAGAATGGTACCTGCTCCTGTGCACATGCTCCATGAGGGCAGGCGGTAAGGCGTAGTGAAGCTATAGAACACACTGACGTCCTGAGGGGTCAGAAACTCCACAAACTTCGCATTGTTGAACACCTCTCGTTTGCAGTTCAAGATGGATGCTGCCTGATCAGAGATGTACACAATCTTTCCAGTGATGAGAGAGACGGCTACAGCAAAAATATCCTGCAAGTAAAGGCAGAAAAATGCATCTAGTTAGGTACCTTTACATTTTAAGAGGTCAGAAAAATAAGCATGTTACAATGTATTTAAAAAACATTTTCAGTTTGAACAATAAAGAAAACCCCTAAAGTATATAAAATTGTGTTTTGTGAGTGACAAAATAAGCAGCATTCTGGGCAGGTGTCCAGTGAAAACACTAACCATACCTTACTATGGCTAAACACAACTACAATGAATTCATTGTCAAACTAGTTTAGATTTTTGACAAATAATTGGACTATTATACAACTGCCATGGCCAATAATGAACCTTACAGAATAGAAGGCACCGTAAAACAACACAGAAGAAGATTTTCTGTTGAGCAGCTTTACTGGACTTCTATTATCATGCCAGTTTAAGGTTAGTCTGAAACTGAAACTTTCACTTGTGCAAACAATCAGTTAGTAAATAATGACAAAGCAAATTTGACTCCTAGTGTTACAGGAGGGTCACGCAAAGCCTCTCTAATAGGTCGCCTGTTGCAGCAGCTCTTGATGTCTGTTTTGTTTTTTCCCTGATATTACCGTATATTTTTATTTCTATTACTGCATATATCAAATGTGTATGCTGTAGTAACATAGTAATTTCCCATCCTGTGATTAATAAAATATTTCTGACTGAAGCATTAATCTGGTCTGACACTGAGACAGGATTTCTGCTACTGCAAAAAACAATTATGAGCAAAAAAAAAAATGATACAGTTTAACTCAATAATTCGGAATTATGGAGTTCAAAGTCTTTTCACACTTTTCAAGCAATTATTTTTGCACGTTTAACTTGTTAAGAAAAAAAACTTGCTAATATAACAATGACAGCAGTGCCTCCAAATGCTTTGATAAACAGTGTTTTATAGTAAAACTTGTCCAATATTGAAGTTACATATAAAGGTACTTACATTGTTTTTGAGCGTATATTCAGAAGTAATGCTGTTGATTTCTTCGATGGTATAAGATGAAACATCAAAACCAGGTGGTTGACTGTCATTTATCATCAGCATTTGATAATATTCCTCATTCGCTGCAGAGCAAAGAAAATACAGATCAACATGCAGATCATTTCAAACGGAGGTGATGAAGATACTTTTCAAAGCAGCTAGCCACGTTGCAGTAATGTGACAGAATACATTTGTCAATATTGGTTTACATACAGAACAAGAACATGAAAAAAATCCCACATGTTACTTTATCAAAATACAGATTTATTTATAATGTTACAACAAAGATTATACGTTTATCCTCATAACATAACTCCCTAAGTCATATTTTTGGCCAAATAGAGATAAGTGCATAACTTTACTCTCCTAACAATGCTGATTTATTTTTCATCACTGACTATGACCTGAAAAAGTATGACTTAGGCAGTTCTGTTATGAAGCTAATCAAACTTCTACTGAGAAAATGCAGGGAAAAAAAATTGCCATTTGATGTGATCCTTACCTTTCACTTGTTTGACACATCGCAGGGCGTACTTCAGCGTGTTGACCGTGCTGGACTTTCCCTTGCTCCTCTTTTCCGATGGTAGATGCATCTTCAGCTCCTTTAGGGTCTTGAAGAGCTCCTTCTGTGTCTTTGCCTTGGCAGACTGTTCACTACTGCAGGATGAGCATGAGACAGATACACGTGTGTCAGAATGACAAGGTCTCACCAAAGCTGTCACAATCTGGGAATCTTAGCTTTTTCACATGGAAAGCAAAACAGGACGGGTGACTGCAAAAGAGAGGATCCTTTACAGGCATCAGAATGGAAGCAATGTGGTATGACTTTCCCAAATTTGAAGAGCCACTTCACCTAATGGTTCATGGATTATTTGCTGTTTTGTGGTAGATAAAATAACAATAACAACATTATACCCAAGTAAGAAAAAGTTGGGAAAGTGTTGAAAATGAAAACAGTGACATTAAAATTTCCTTTGACGTGTCCTTCACTGTCGACAGAATGAACAGTTCATACTTTGTCTGGTTAGTTTCCTTTTATTTGCACCAATATTTCTTAGATTAAGGCCTTCTTAATGGAGTAATATGTGAATTAAAATGGTTCTCATTCTGCTAGTCTGTTCCAATCTGATGCTGTGTGCAATGCTCTCTTCTCATGACAATGGACGTCAAACACGTTCTTGGTCCCTGAGGTAACGCTGAATGTGATTTACATGACTCTCTCACTCCCAATCCTATGACATCAAACTACATCACAATGAATGTTTTATACAAAACTGGCTTCACCAAAGCAATTGGATATGCAGTGACAGAGGACACGCCTCAACGTGGTTCATGTGGGTACGTGTTCAGTAATGAAAACTTCAAAAGAACATCTATGAACAAATCAAAAAGAATTCTCTCTATGCAAATGGGACACTTTCATGAAATATTGTTTTGAGACCTGAAAAGTTAATCAGTCAAATAATATTTTTAGCATTGTTTGAATAATGGTGGAAGAGTCAGTGATAAATGTTATGTTTGTACTAGTTTGTATCTTCAAATAGATTATTTAAACAG
>JAPSES010000144.1:3486030-3499661 GCA_029822895.1 Maxillicosta whitleyi | reverse complement strand
TGAGTATCTGTACGTGTCATGTCCACCTGACACAATGAAACCACTTTGAAATTTGATTTGTTATAATCAGAGGTTCAGATCCATATGCAGGGGGCGGGGTCTCTGAAGGCTTAGTGCGGCTGCTTCAGTTCCCTTCCTTTGGCTGTGCACTCCATCACTGGTTGTGCCTGTGCAAAACGGCAACAACGTGACCTGCCACGATACCGCAGAAATGTCACAAGACCTATGAATTTGGATTTTCCATAGAAACGATGGCAGAGAGGTGTGAGGCGAGGACTGAGAACGGTGGGGAGCAGTGGGTGAATGTTCTGGGTTTACTGCGTAAGGTTAGTACATGTGGTGGTGGTGGGATATTCTATTAGATTCCCTTCTTTAAATATACTGTCACCCGGTCTCCTCGGTACCTTCCACACATGCTCCTTCACTGCGTCCTTTTGCTCCCTTCACCCTCATCCCGACAGTCTCAGCTGCTCTATGAGCGGTTGTCTTTGGCCACATTGTGGGCCATCCAGTTGACTTTGGTTGTCCAGCTTTCTCTCAGGGCTTCGTCGAACTTCTGGCGGAACTGCTTCAGTGCTTCATCATCTGTTTTACCCAGAGCTAGAGAATCCTGTGGACAAAGAGCATGATTTTTTTTTTTGCGATCTGATCAGAAGATAACAGCTCTAAATACATCTCACACCTGGCATTAAAACGTGCCTCATGTGATTGGATCTAAGATCTGTATGCAAATAGACACAATGAGCCAATACAAAACAAGCTTTCATTTCCTGTATTGTGGCTGTAGCACAAGCTCAGCAAGTGGAAAAGACACACAAGGTTTTTTTGTTGTTGCAAATTCAATGTTTTATGATGAGGACGGTGGTTTTTAAAAACCTCTGCAGTAAATTCTAGCTGTTGTTGCACAGAAACCAGGGCACAAGGTGCAGTCTGAGTCAGAGTAACTGGTTTGTTTTCTTTCAGAATGACTGGTATCACACTTTCATTCAGGTTGGTGTGTTATACCGCACCTTAAGATACTGGATGTCTTTGACTGAGGTGAGTTCAGGCAGGCCGGCAGTGAGCATGAGGGCAAACAGCGTGATGAAGAGAGTTCCGTTCTTCCTCAAAATAAGATAAGCGTCCTCGCAGTACTGGCGGAAGCTGCAAGACAAAGACACACACACGTTTTAATCACAACACACATTATGTATCAGTCATCCTGTGACTCATTTCAACCTGACTTTGAATGAGGGAAGTTTGTCAAGAAGAAGATGGTAATAAAGTGCAGATTAAAAGTCCTGATATGTTTCTCAGAAGTAGCTTTTATTTCACAGACTATCAGAAATGTACACAGCCACAAACAAGCCTAGTGTGAAAAATACAATTAACTATGTCCTCAAAGACACAGAAACCTTCTGCTGTAATTTTAGATTTTGGGGGAACTGCTTTTGAAAATTAAGTGGCATATTTTAGAAATAGTGAACTTTTGTTTTTTACATTCAGGATTATTTAGTGAAATGTATCGTTCCTCTGTTTTGTTTTTCAAACTAGTGTAGTTTATACATCATCTCTGGGACAATTAGCATTAAACACTGACATTTACTTTCCACTGAGTTATGAACATGTCCGTTAGTTTAAGTTGTCATATCGGGGGGGGGTCAGGGAGATTTCTAGTGTTCACTGACTGACGAGTGAAGATGTTTTTTTATCTGATCTCAGGCTGAAGACGCAATGTACCCAAGCAAACCCACACTAACCGCATTTTGTGATGAAGTGGAACACTGGAGGTCTACTTCCCTTTTTACGAGTAAACAACTGTGAAGCTACACTTTCTAGATGTGAAGTACAATCGCTGAGACCAAGTCACAATTATCATATGAACGTGAGAATTGCCTAAAACCATTCAAGTTGTATTGATTTCAACTCCACAGAACATGAGCTAACAGGCTGTAAAGCTCAAAACTAAATCACACAGTAAGCCCTGCCACAATAGACCTGACAGTCATAAAGCATGAGTGAATGATGCAATTATTTGTATTATTCATAAACTGCAATGACTTTAGCCCAAGCAAAAAACTGACACTTTACAGACTTGTTTCCAGATGTTTACTCTTCTGTGGTACTTTTAGGAATGTAGGTCACAATAACAGAGTATCGTACTGCATGGGTATTTCCTCCAGCGAAATCACTTGTCTTGTCTTATTGTTCCATCCTTAACCTCAACACCAGCCTCTGCGGTGCCACTTCATCGTATACTGTGCAGGATTTACACAGCCATGCGGCTTTGCATCAAATGTGCAGTTCCTTCCTGAGGGCTGATGCATGTTGGTGAGGCTTTTGAAGTTCAGTTCTTCTGTATCAACCCCAAAAATAACTGCTTCAAAAGAACATAATAAATACCCACTTCCACTGTTACCAGTCATTATTGACTGACTGTGTTACTGCAATTTGTCCATGGGATTATTGAGTAAATCTGTATCTTTAAAAATATGTGTAGGTAGTATGGAAGACTGGGAATCATATTTGACCTATATATGGACATTACCTTGAGAGTGACAGTCAAAAACTGTGTCATTTAACCACAGATATGTTTTAACAGTAGATCAAAGTTGCCGTGGATTTTAACTGAACACACAGAAATTGCATAATCTTTGAGGTAAAGTCCTGAATGGTGTCTGAGTCTCTACTGCCATCTACTGGTCCAATATGGAAATGCGGACTTTTGCAGAACAACTTGTGATGCCTTCCCTCTTAGTATCAACTCTTTCCAGAATAATCTCCATACTTGGGTCTGGCTCTATTTGCTATTACTCTGGAATTGTGATACGCTGACCACAGGTTGCAGTGACAATAATTTTGCAAAAAATAATGTTGGGAGACAAGTGGTTTGGGTGGAGCATGGTTACATGCAGGAATGCATTCTGGTATTAAAATGACTAAAGCCCTACTAAAGAAAACTACAGTTGCACAGGCCTTTGTCCGAGTCAAAACATGTCATTTTCAGGGGTAATTGTAGCTCATAGAGTAAGATGAAAGCAAGGTGGAACATCAAAACAGTAACACATAGATAATGGAGGGAAGGGGAACAACAGTCCTACAAATGAGTGACAGAAATATTCACCTTTAATCAGGAAAAATCCATCCAAGTGTATTTTCTGGATGCCTAGATTTTGTTAATCACTTAATCTTAAACATACACATGATGTTTACTGGTTGGATGGATGGTGACTGGATACCTTAGTAGTTTACACCTCTGACTTTGATGCGGAAGGTTCCAGGTTCAAATCCCAAGGCCCTTTACATTATACATGCCTATACCTTGTAAGTCACTCTGGATAAAAGCGTCAGCCAAATGTAATAAGTATGTTTATTGGGATAATTCTTGATTATAAGATTCAAAACACAAATCACTGTTACAAGCTTACTGTTTTGATAATGTTGATGTGTAATTAATTATTAACCATAGATATGTACGTTGCATAGAGACTTTAAAAAGAGTAACAAACCTGCCAAATTTTTCTGTGTAACCTGTCTTGCCCTGTTGTATGACATGGATAAAGTCATGCGTCAGGATAAATGGTACACGCTCCCTCTTGATGCCAAACTTGGATTTGAAGTTGCCCAGAATGTGTCCGAAGTCGATATGAAAGAGCTGCAAACAGACAATAATAAATAATGATGAAATAATACACAAAGTCATGTGATAATGTTTGTTGTGATGTGGCGCTATATAAATAAAATTTGACTGAGTGGTTGATTGATTATGAAATGACCCATTATCTTGTTGAATGGAAATATTTAACAATTGTACAGACCTCTGCTGTGACTGCTGCTTTTACCATTAATGGGTACACTGTTGTTTATTGTTGAAAATAGTGACTACATTCCTCTTTATTCTCATATTTCCATACAAACATTTTATGTAGAGCATTAATCTGCAGAAAACAACAAGTGCAAATACAAAAACAAAACAGTGTATTTGTGTGTAAAGGGAACTATTTCATTAAATAACACAATATTAATGTTCTAACTTCAAATCAAGATTTTGTGGAGACTGTCGCATCTTGAACATTGATGTTGGTCAAGTGGCTGCTTTATGTCAATGCTGGTGCAAAAATAGAAGCAGCTTAGCTTTGTTTCATTACGATATTTCCACAGCTTTCTGTTTAATAAACATGGACTTATCTTATCTCTGTGTCTGAATAAGGCAGTTAAGACAGTTTAAAGATAAAACACTGGGGGCCTAACCTGTCCCGTGCTGCGGACCATGATATTATCACTGTGGCGGTCTCCGATGCCCAGGACGTACGTTGCTACACAGTAGCCTGCACACGAAAGAGTGAACTCCTCTATGGCGCGTTCAAGAGCATCTCTGTCAACACATGAAACACACAGGTCACCTGTGAACAACATCCTCAGACAGTTCATGTTTAAAAGCTCCTTTTTAACACCAGGCACCACCTTACCCAGAATTCCTCTCTTTAAGCCAGTTGAGCAAAGCGTCCTTGTTGAAGGCAGCAGCTGCTGCTACATTGCTGCTGGTCAGTTGAATGTTGGCAATTGTGTCAGCAGATGAGACCACCTCAATCAGGCCAGCTCTATCACCGGTTGCTAGGCAACCATATGGTACAATTCTGCAGGACATGGGAGGGGGGAAAAACAACCCAAAAACAGAGAGAAACAAAATAAGAGTTATTGACATTAGCAAACCACCATCTCCTGAATGTGTCCTGGAGCAGAGGAAGGTGCTTCTGCTTATGTGGACGTACATCTGCAAACACACAGCAATAAAGATGAGGTTCACCTCAGTCTGAGACTAAGCTAATATATGAAGTGATAGACAGGGATCAAATCAGGACAGACATGAATGACAACAGCAGTCCCTTAAGACCACTTTTTAATTAACAACAATTGTGAAATCTACATTTAATTAAGTTATATTCCTTCTAACATAAGACCATGAGTGAACACAGGCCTATAATAGACCTGGCAGCAAAAAGGTGAACTGAATCATTTATCCAAACAGCAAAAACATAGAACACAGCAGGATGTGAGGTGCTATATGTAATATATACAAGTCCAGGCTTGCTTCTATGTATGCATGTATCTAACATTGTGTGTGTGTGTATATATCATTTCAATAACTGTCATACATATGCATCCCTGAGCATCAATATTGGGAATGGGGAATGTTTAATAATCTGTGCACCTACTGCACAGTTCCATTAACAGATGTATATAGATGGTCTATGAAACACCTGAGGTTGAGGAACTTATGTTGACAAAGAAATGTTAGACTGAGACCTAGGAGGGGTTTAGACCTTATTAATACCCAATATGATGACAATGAAAACACAAATGAAGGTGGAAACAGCAAATCCACTACAGCTATTGACTTGCTCTCCCTCAGTGAAGCTGGTGTGAGGTGATTATTACTAATTGACACTGACAGTAGTATTTAGTAGCCTGTTATTTAATCCACTTCCAAGGACAACGTTGAAACCATATTTAGTTGATCTCTTGCAACACTGAACAAACTTTGAGTAGAGTTTATCTTTACTCTTTAATATAAACAGTATTAAACCAGACTAAAATGATAATTTTCCATTTATAAACTGCAGTTTTTATATAATTGAATTCTATCATTTATATATCATTACTTTACCACTAAGTGGCTTACTGATATGTAATTCTGAAGTACTTTATGTTCTTTGATTTTACTTATTTAACCTTCCGCTGCTTTCCACATCCACATCCCATAGACGAAGGCAGCGGAATGGGGTCAAACTGAGCCCAATGAATATACAAGGGTTAAATTATGTCTCTATTATGTCTCTATTTAGGATTTTATGAACACCATACTTTCTTTTAATTATGTTTCTCACATGCACATATCCTTGAAAAATCCCCAAATGTAGACCTTAGACCTCAATAGGACTGTGTACATTGGAACAGTCCTTCAGGGAAATCCGGTTATGTAGCATCCTGGAAATGACGTCAATAATCGCATCATACTGGTAAAGTCTGATAAAACAAATATAGTAGTTGTATCATGGTATGAACACATCCAGATGACAATGTTCAGCTTTTTTTGTAACTTGACCCGTGTTTTTTCCACAGATTCCACCAGATGGCAGTAGCTCCATCTGACAGAATGCAAAATAGTGTATTAGAAAAGTCCTGCTCTGAATATTTATGTACTGACATGGTGTAAAAAAACCCACAATTACATACATGAGACACTCGTGAACATGCGCAGAGACTCACTTTCTAAACTTAATTCAGGTTTTGACAGAGGTCTGATGAAAACCAAATGTCTTAGGCATGTTATTTCTCTATTTGATGGATGTTGAGTTTAACTAAATGTGCAAATGGCTACAGAATGATGACAAGACTACATGTGGTAAAAAATTACATCAGCAAGAAGTCACAGAATAAACAAGTCCACAACGTCATAGTGGTTTCATTACGCTGTCCCTGGGTTTAATCCCAATGCCCCATCACTGTGTTTGAACCCTGAACCCATGTCCCTGTAATCTGAAGCACCGTTCTCCAGCTCAACTGTCAAAACAACCCGCTCCACTGCTCAGCTCCAGATGTGTCAGTGTATGACAAAGGCAGCACAAGGCCTTGTACCAGTGCCAAAGTGTGGATCTGATTAGGATGTAATGCATGTAGTGTATGTGTGGGGTTATGGGTGTAAAAAGGTTGGAGGTCAAACTAGCATGGAGTCATTTAGTGTCTCCTCTCTTCTGCTGAATCCCACCACAACTTCCCCTTCCCTGTGGAGAGCAGGAACAAACAGACTGAACAAGGTCTGCCTGTCTGCCAGACACTCAGAGTGGGCGACGTGTCCAAAAGATCAAACCACTTTTTTCAGCTGCCTGTATGAGTTAATGGATCTAACGGACTCAGAGGTTCACATTTTAGTCCAAGGGAATGCTGTAAATATCAAAAGCATGTGCCGCCTACTGGTTAAAACTCAGCCATTACAACTGAGCTTTCTCACTGGCTGATCTAGTAGCAGGTGACGGATACAGTGACAGCTTTTGCCACATTTACGAATGTCATTTCCTCTACAAACTGTAGCAAGACAAGTAAATAAAACACACCGGCTGCCCTTCATGTGGGAGCTCAGCAGCTAGTGGTAAAAGAAGACACCGGGAGGCTCTGTTGGTGGTCCAAATGGCATTATTACAGCTATATCTGACATAGCTGACATTCTGTCTAGATTACATCTATCACAAATATGAAGAAAGTTCAGGTCTTGAGCTCTTTACTTTTCTCACAAATCATTCCTCAGAAATCATACAAGTGTTTCTTTAACCAACCACTTTAATCAAAGTAGAGCTAGAAGTAACAGTTCCACTCATAGTACCTGTTCCACTTCACATAGGCATTTGAGGTTTAGTTATCTATTAAATGACCAAATCAGGGGCAGCCTATGATCGTACGATTTGTACAGTAACTTTATTTATTTAAAACATCTAGGTAAATCCAGGGTTTCTGCACCATTGGTCATGTTCTGCAACCACTAACAGCTGAATATGTTAAAGTAATTTTTGTTACATTAACTTTATTTCACCAGTGGGAGCATAACGAGTCAGACACATAGTGAATATAAATACAATCACTAGCCTAATGAATAACAACAGATGATGCACCGTTCTCACACACTCACCTGAGATCAAGATTAGCCTCCTTCCAAAGCAGATCCATTAACCTCAAAATCTGCAGGGTCAGCATATCTTGTCTTAGATCTGGAAAACACCAAAAGAAGAATTATTTACACTGAAAATGGAAACTGAGTTTATTCAGTTACCCCCCCACACACACACCCTCCACCCAAACCTTCCTCCATTCTCCTTCAAAATCTTCCTACCGTCTCCATTTTTGAAGATGATGCCCCGTGTGTCTCCCCCCAGCAGCTTGTTGTTGTAAACGATCCAGAGTGGCTTCATTTTAGAGTCCATGTACCGACACTTTTCCACACTACAGAAGGAGAAACCAAATACAGTAGAGTGAAAAACCACTGGAAACTAATTCAACCTTGCTGATCGTCTTCCGTATGTAGAGCAGCGTCATCGTACTTGATGCCAGACAGCAGGATGTTGGGGTTTAGAGGGGAGTGCAGGTCTGACAGGGTCTCTGAGTAGCCACTCTGCCTCAGACAGGTCATCATGGCCTCTTTGGTCAGCATTGCCTCTTTTGTCTTACTGCGAGCATTCTTGATAGTTCCCAGTTTTATCAGCTCATTGACTGACTTTAGCTTACTCAAGGCTTCCACCTGGAGAAGAAACAGGAAAACAACAGATGTGAGGGAAATATTTCTAAAATAAGAATTCCTTATTGTAAAAGTATTGAGTTTGCTTTAGATCAATACCCTGACTGTTGGACACGCATTTACACAAAACACATCCAAGCAGGAGAATTATATGAAAAACCAGGTTACAATTCAATAGACTGTGATATATTGAATGAATAAATAAAGTGAGGGTGTTTTAATTTAATTTGATTGAAACTAGTTAACAGAATTTATAAAACTGTACTTTCAGTCAGATCAGTGGGTTTTGCATTTATCTAGTATTTGCAAATCTATATGCAATACAAAATGAACTTCTGTAATCTCTGTAACATAAAACATATTGTTAGCAGTTTTTAAGTTTTGTTTTTAGAATCAGTGCAGTATTTCAAAACTCAATATTACAACACTCAAATGAGTCACTAAACCTGACAAATGATTTATGCTCCTTATTTATACTCCTCCTCCATAAGTTGTAGAACTGTAACTAACAATGATCTTCAGTGTAGATAGGGCAATTGTTTTATTGATTAATCAACTTATGGCTTAGACCACAGGTGTCAAACATGTGGCCTGGGGGCCAAATCTGGCCCGCTAAAGGGTCCAGTTCAGCCCTCGGGATGAATTTGTAAAATACAAAAATGACCCTAAGATATGAACAATCCTTTTAGTTAAGGTTCCACATTCAGAACAATTTAATCTCAAATGGGTGGAACCAGTAAAATACTATCATATAATAACATATAAATAATGACAACTTAAATTTTTTCTGTTTGTAAATGTAAATATTTTCATGCAATTACACTAAAACAAAGTATAATTTCACAAAAAATGTGAATAACCTAAACAAATACGAACCTGGAATGTCTTAAGAAAACTAACTGTAATTTTACTAATATTCTGCCTGTTATTAAATGTTTTGTGTGTTTGTAGATCCACTGTGATCTGTACGTGATAATTAACATGTGAAAATGATAAACTGAGACAGAATATTATTAGAATTACACCGATTCTTTCAGTTTTTCCCCCCCACGTTATTCACATTATTTGAAAGTCAGTTTGTAGACGTAAACCTTTTCATAATGTAAATATACTTTTTCATTCTAAAAGCAAGAGAAACATTTGGAGTTGACATTATTTGTATAATATTATGTTATTATTTTACTGGTTCGGCCCACTTCAGATCAAATTTAGTTGAATGTGGCCCCTGAATTAAGTTCAACACCCCTGGCTTAGTCAGTAAAATGTAAGAAAAAGGAGAAAATATATAATAAGCTGAAATTGGAGAATTGAGACTTTTTCCTCTTTAGTGGTTCCCAAACGTCTTCATCTTGACAAACATGACATCTCCTCAGGCAAACAAATTAACCTAGATTTAAAGAAATTCTCTTTATGTGATTTTTCTTTCTTACATGTTTTATTTCATGTTCATCTTGTTGTGACTTTCACATCATTTTCATCTTCAACACTGTTTTAATCTTATGTTTTATTGTATATTTTTTCATCATTTCATTTTAATCTTGTTAGCACTTTGTTTTGGTCTTGTTTTATCTTTCACGTCATGTTTTTCTTGTGTTTTTTTATTTTAAACTGATGCAACTCCTCTGTACCTCACATGGTTTTATTAGGGTCAACATTCACAAACTCTTCTCACCAACATTTTATTTCTTTTTTCTATTCACATATCATATTGCTGCTACACAGTTTGGAAATCACAGCTTTAAAATACTCAAATAATAATAACAGCGTTGCATCTCTACAATTTGTTTAATGATATAAATCTGAAAAAAAAAAAAATCATTCATCACTGGCTCAAACTCCTGAAAGAGACAATGTCAGTGACATCTCCCACTGTGTACGTGAGTGTATATGCTTCAAAACAGGATGTGGCCACACAAATGACCGTGCTGATGAGGAAGTTGGGGGAAGTGGCCAGTGGAATAACTGTCAGAACCAACAGTGTAGAGGTCAAAGGTTAGAGGGCAGAATGGTGACACTAGTCTTACTATGACAGGCTATAAATACCATACATTTAGCCTCCCCAGAACTCGAGCTATCAGAGAAATTACAAGGAAGGTAAAATTTAAATGGAAAAGTGCGATAAAGTGGTAATAGAAATAAGATAGTGTGGAAAAGACAAAGTAACAGATGAAGTGTGTGTTGATATAAACCAAGGAAGACACAGGAAAGAAACAGAGGAAGTGTGTACATGTTATGCAAGGCCTACCTGCTTTTTCAGAACCTCAATATGAGGGATGCTGCCTCTACAGTAAGCTTCTAAAATGAGGGCAAACTGGACTGAAACAGCCGGCATATGGATTTCTGACCTGTAGATGGCAGCAGAGAGGATGCATGTCAGAGGGGGCACTTGATTAAAAAAAGTCCACTGGCATACACATTTTTCTTTGGTGTAAAGACTATTTACAAACCGGTTTGTCAGAGGTGACAGAAGGATTCAGACGCTTTACTTTAGTAAAAGTAAATTACTAACACCACATAATGAAGTGTTATCAGTAAAGTCTATTTAAAAATAAGGAAAGTAAAAGTAAATGTGCATTAAAATGGTCTGTTTTACTATTATATGTACAATTTATGGATTAATTTAGCGCTACATCCATTAATCATATTTTCACTGAACAAGAAAAATACATGAATAATAGTAATATGAAAAGTTCAGCAGTAACTAAAGGTGTTGAAATAGTTCTTCTCCCCGAATTGCAGTGGAGAAGTTTAATAGACATTATTAAGCATAACTACCTCATATGTGTACTTCTGCACTGTACAATACTAGAGTTCAAGTACTTTGCTGTTATATTCCACTGATGTGAATACTCACCGCAAATGCCAGAATAGGAAGTGTCCTATCTTGCGGTTTCCTTGGGCACGCTGCAGCAGGAAGTGGGTGAGGGCGCAGTCATAGTAAGGCTCATAACGCAATACCTGAACCAGCTGCAACAGGTACTGCGACAGCTCCTCATCACTGACAGAGAGGGAGAAAACAGAGAAGCAGGAGGAAAGTGTTTTAGCGTCCAATTTTTCACTCTTACGGACTAAACAAATTAAATGTGTAACTGTGTGAGTTTACCTCATATCATTCAAGCAGCACACAGCATATTCTCTAACATACTGGTCTGGATAGTTGAAGTCCAGGAGCTCCAGAGCATCTCTAGGACTCAGTTTGGGCCAGATCTGAAGCAGTGCCTGGAGCTGTGACAAACATACAAACATCAATGTTATCAACTGGTCGATGAACTTTTTCAATTAAAAACTAACTTTAAAGTCTAACTTTTATAAACCATTTGGTTGATGTTGTTGTTTAAACAGGTTTATTCAGTTTTTGGTTTTCATGGTTCAATGTAAAGTTGAGGAAAGCTTGATATTACAGAAGTTGAAATGGTTAAGATGAAACAATGCAGGCCATCAAATATGATTTATAGAATGATTATTTATGACTTCCCATACTGTGCAGAGGCATTCTATTGTTCAATGTGAACCATTAAACCTGAGTGGAAACAAAGCTAAATTTATCTGCAATTCTATTCCAGTTTGGCTAAAGTTTCAATGTTCATTTTCTTTTGTTCAGTTTTTCTTTAACTACATTTCTTGTTTATTTTTACTACATCTCTACTCTTGTCTGTTAATTTTAGTTTTTAGTTTAGTTAAATAACCCTGATCAAAAAGTGGGATTGAGCAGAAAAACCTGAATCTGGAAGCACACAGAAAAGCTGATATAATATGTTTTCTAACCTGGGCCATGTCCTCGTGTTTGCTCCACTTGACAGAGAGTAGCAGCTTGGGCAGCGACTGAGGAAAATTCTCACGGCAGTCGTAGCGTAGTGTCCAGATCAAATCCTTCTCATTTTCACACAGCTGAGAGAGTGGATCGCGCTCCATGATCTCCTTAAGCTCTATGTGAAACTTCTTACCTCCACGACCCTGGGACAAAATAATACATGTTGGATGGTTTGAGAAGTTTGGAAATGTGTATATTATAATGTGTAGAAAAAAACAACACGAGAGCATGAAGGGAGGGGGTGGTTATAAAAACAATTATGAGGTATGTGCTGAAATAAATAAGAATAGAAGCAATTACTACATAAACCCACAAGATGGCAGGAGTGGACCAGAGTGTCCTATTATGACCATAGATTATCACTGAATTTGTTTATGAGTATTTGTTGTCTGTCTGAAAAAGAGAATGTGCTTCCATATAATCAAAGTGAATTAGGTCTAATATGCTAATATAAAACAAATGACAGATTACAGTTTTACCACAAAAAATAACAGCATAAACTGTGACAATTCTTACATTGATACATAAATACACAGTATTTTGTTGTGCAGGGGGGTGTAAATATACAGGTTCACATCCACACCTCACATTAAAGTGCTGCGTTCAGGCATGCCCTTTGCATAACACAGGATTACGCAAGATTGTGCGACGCCCAGTGGTGGGTTTTTGGTAGAGGGGCGGTAAAACAGGAAAACACGCAAGTAATCTGATTAGAGTCTCATGTTCTGAGGAGGACATAAGTATTTTTGCTGCTACACCCTGCCAAAGTGATAACAATGAGTTTCCAAGGAAACCTGGCTGCACTTGTTTTGCTGCTGTAGTGTGTGTACATGTGTGAGAAGGACAGAAGGAAAATGGTCGAAAAGTTTTCTTACTCTATTAGAGGCGTACTTTTAACAGCTGTCACCTAGTTTTCACCTGCACTGTCCTTGTAGCCCCCCTCCATGCAAAAAAAGTTAAGCATTTATACTGTGAGCAATGAAGCTTTTGTTCTGCTTTAAAATTTAGAAAAGACCCATGTGCAACATAATACATGTCCTTTTTACATACTTTTTGTCATGATGCTGCCTCTATGATTTATACTGTGTTAATGTTACTACAGTTGAATGTATTCAATCTAAATTATTCTCAGGGGATAATAATTAAATTTCATCTCCTCCCAACATCACTTTATACATATTTGGTATATGTAAAGGTTAAAGGTTAATTGTCCCTGTGGGGAAATTCAGTCCATGCATTATACACATCCAAATACACACAGTACCTAGCATTAGCAGGTGATTAGCTGTTGTGATCTGCATTAGCACTTAGCAAATGAAGCTGCTATTAAATGGCACTCGGGCACCAACTCCAGATCTTGATCAGTGCCATGGTCAGGGGCACTGACAGAATTAACCTATGCAGTAATCCCTCGCTATAACGCGGTTCACCTTTCGCGGTCTCACTGTATCGCAGATTTTTTTAGTGCATTTTAAAATTTTTTTTCCAGTATGTTGTGTTCTTCATCCTAATTGGCTAAAGGACGGTAGACCAGTGTCAACAAGCTCCGCCCTT
>JAPSES010000144.1:3464007-3485930 GCA_029822895.1 Maxillicosta whitleyi | reverse complement strand
GCCTGAAAACAGGTTTTAATCTTTGGTTTCATTCTATAGAACAGTATTGTATTATATAATAACTGTAAAAATAAAGACGAATACTTCATGGATTTCACCTATCGTGGGTTATTTTTAGAACAGAACCCAAACAGCATGTAGGTTAGGGTTAGGGTTAGGGTTAGGTTAACCCTAACCCTCAACACAGACAGAACCGACCTGTTTCCTCTGCCTATACATGTGATTAGAGGCATATATGGGAGCGGGTCCACACAGATGTCCTCTGCTGATCAACTCACCATGGGTGCACAGTCACTTGCTCTGGCGATTTCTGCAGCTTTTTCCAGTATCTGCAACAAAGTCAATGAGTGTCATTCAGGTGAAAATGAAAACTGATACATGGCTAAAAGATAAAGTGCATTAAGCAGGGCTGAAGCACTGCCCCCCATCCTGTTCCACTAACAGCCAGCACTTCATCATAATCACTAGGTACCGCTATGAGGAGTATTGAGCCATCCTGATGACAAATTGGACTGTAGTCTTTTAAAAGTGGTCAGCGACTCAACTGTCCACTTTCAGGTACAGTTTAAGATATCATCACCATGTACTAAAACAGCATGTTTGAGTTTGTATGAAAAATTTCACTTTAATTTTAAATGTAAAGGATTAATGCAGTCTCTGTATTCATGAACATCATATCTGCCGTCTGACCTTGTCGAAAGGAGGGAAGATGATGGGGTGTGACGAGTACTCTGGGAAGTGGATGTGCAGTGCTGTAGCGTTCTCAGTGTATGGGTTGGTCTGAATGGTTCCGATGGGATTCAGCATCTCTTCAAGTTCATCTGATTAAAACACATTGATTCACAGGTGACTGATCTGTGCCTCAAGTATGAAGGTTGTAGTTGTAAATGCTGTTTTATTGTGTACCAGGAAAGGAAGACCAGCAGTGCAGGATGATATCTCCAGTCTTCAACTGGCCTTTATAGTCAAACACCATGGTGTTGACCCAGGCTATAGGGTAGTGCTGAGTTGAAAACACACAAAAAACAGGAATTAAATCAATGAAAATCTAATCAAACTATTACATCTACTTTATACAAGGTGCAGATCTGTTCAGTGACAATGTACACAGGCCTTTTTTTAAAAACATTTTTTTTTTTTTACCACTTTTCCTGCTTTGCGGATCGTCGGGTACTTGGGGTGGGCATTTTTGGTGGACTTCTGCTTCTTCACCTTATCCATTACAGCATAGATGGCAAAGCAAAGGCGGGTCATGCGTGGCAGGTCAGACACAGTGATGTCAAACTCTAGCGTGCTGTCTTTCCACGTGTGGTCAGAGCGTCCGCTGCTTTCGCTGCTCACCGCTGGTTTGCACAGCAGCTCTGTGCCGTGGAACAGCCCTGCTCTCACCTGAACCTAAGGAGATGGGGCAGATTAGCTTCTGGATTTGTCTTTTGTTTTTGTTTTTTTTAAACTAAAGCCACATTTGATGTTTATTACTTTAATAATGCCACTGTTTACCTTGGCCGTTTCCTCTGCGTTCACCTTGCTTCCACTCACCAGAACTATCTTAAACTGGCTTGACACATCCCACACACACGTTTGGACTTGCTATGAAGGGAAAGTGAGAGAAGGAAGAGAATCATAGCATTATGAACTGTTAAAATATGCACTTGAACATGCTGCTTCTTCCCACGCACTCATCTAGTGCACACAACTTTTTGAGCATGCACAACCCCCCCCCCCCACACACAAAAAAAAACCCAACAATGTAGTCAGTTCAGGCAGGTCACTGATGTCAAGCCAAGTAGATTTGCAAGGGTCAGCAGTAAGCAGGACAAACAACATCACATGACACCCAGAGCCAATGAACATGACTAACTAGCACACTTCCTGTTGTTTGCCGTCTCTCTGAGTGGGCACGTGTGTGCACGTGTGTGCACTGATATGTTACTTGTATAATTTGCCTCTTGTCAAAAATGAGCACAGTATTTGTGTCTTATCTATTTCATCTGTTTAATTACAGCCACAAACAGGAGCTCTGTGTCCTCCATCACATTCTCTTTCTGCTTGTTTTAACCGATTACCAGTACAGTTTTTAGCCACACAGGAATCAAATCCAATAACATGTTCTTTTCTGGAGATGAAATCTCACTGCCTGTCACAACATCTTACTAAAACCTCTTCACCCTTCATCACGCTGACCAATGATGATGGTGATCTTTTGTAGTTCTAACACAAAAACCTACTGGTTCAACCACTTTACCCACAACACAATAAAATGCACTGATAGATAAAGTTAAAACATCAAAATAAACTTGTCTACAAACTGTAGAAACAGTGTTTTAATGAAGTAATAAACTAACAGATTGAAGGTCTGGGGATTCCACACCTGACACCACATGAATAATCACGTATCTAAATTTGGAACGAGCAGACAGATAGGTGTTACTGGAGTCTACACAGGAAGTGATAAAGACAGGACTAACAGTTCTGCAGTGCGATGTAGAGGGAAAAAGGTCAATATCTCTGCAGATGAAAACAACATTGTGTCACCCATTGTTTACTGTACCACTTATTTTAACAGATGATTGCCTTTATCACAACAAACATCAACTATGTAATGAACTGCCTTTGTTTCACTCTGTCAGGACTTGACAGCGTTAACATTCCCATAGTACAGTGAGTATATCAATGTTGCTACTATAAACTAGATTAATTGCCACTGATTGTACAGCTCAGTATGTGTGGAACTTGGCTCCAATAGTTCACTTGACTTAAAAAAGTCATAAATATGGTGCTCTATAAAAACATATTATACACATTTTGTTTGCACAAAATAAAAAATCAATTACCAATATCTAATTAACTGCCTTGTGAGAATAATAATGAATGAACTCTAAATGATAAACAACATAACCCCCCCCCTCCAGCAACTCATCCATATCTACCAACTAATAACCAAGGTGTTGATTTGCAATGATGTCTATATTTTTTTCAGGCGAGATATCAGCTTTCTTTTGCTCCAAATTATTATTGTATGCCTTGTGCAGCCTTCCACATCTACATCCCATAGACGAAGGTAGCAGAGTGGGGTCAAATTGACCCCAAGGACTACACAAGGGAATCAGTGTCGGTCAACATGCAATTCCTCATAGTTTCTTTCTTGATTGATTCAAAACTACTTTACACATTTCCAGAATTGTCTGTAGATGTTCTCGATTGTATTTGACATCTGCCTACAAACAGTGAGATGTTTACTATATAAATAAATGGTTTGTGTTATCATGTTTGTTACATTGTGATCATATGATGCACTGGTGATGTGTTTATTTTAATCTCACATTGAATTGGGTCAAAAACATGACTGTGGGTGCAGAGGGACTGTGACTGTTACATTTAGGCTGTGATGACTGCCTGCTGACAATACATGCTGCTGAAAATATGCATTATCAATTTAAAACATTTTAGATGTCATTGTAGAAAACAGAAGGTTAATTACCTAGACACACTGTTATTTTCTAAACAGTCATGTTTTCCATCTAGACCTGGATAATAATAAAATAGAAAACAATACTGTGAAGCAACACTGGTATTGTACTGTAGTTATTGTCAAAAAAGTGGATGCGAAGTGAGGCTGTGGTGATATTTTACTGTAAACTCACATAAAATGTGGCTCAAAGTATTTAAACAGCTATAAAACAGGGGGTTATAAAGCTGTCTTTATTACATGATAAATATATATATAATAATGGTGTGTTTGCAGGGTCCTGTCTGTAACATTTACCTGCTTTTCAAAGCTCACACCACCAGGGATCAGCAGTTAAACCCCAGGTGACTTCACTAACGAAGGGCAATTACAACCAACCTGACATTTCCACAGTGCACACACACAGTGGAATGATGTCATGGTGCACCTGGTGTGAGCAGTGAGGAGCTGAAATGTTCTCTGGCAACGTGGCAAATGCTGGTAGGGCAGAGCGGCGCTTAGACCGCTACCTTATAAAAAGCAGGTGGCAGCTGCCAAGCATGTTGTTTACTTGGTAAACCTCCACACCTGCTTCCTTTAGTGCAGGTGAATCAAACTGCAGAGTATTTATTTTTAAGGAGAACATGACTCAGTAAACATTGGAGGATATTAAATGTTATCTGCTGTACAAGGACATTTTGTTATCAATTAAAATTTTTCATACATGTGCAAACAAACACTTCATCACTTGAATTCATCCACCAGTTCCCCAAAATGGTTTTGGTGATCACTATATTATATGTGTTAAAAACAGGACCAATGGCCTTGTATCTCATAGGCATCTACTATCAAGAATCAATAACAATTTGAATTTGAGATGTTGTCACAGGTTTTGCCACTATGTTAGAGTCCTGTGGTCTGGATGCAGGAGGTCAATCTCCCAATAGAAAAAGTGGTCCTTTCAACAAATTAAATGAAAGTCCATGTACGACTATATTGAGCTATACTGATATCTGTAACCATTCTACGGCATAAGCCATCAAAATATGGACCAAATATGGATAAGTAATGGCTAAAATCTACATTTCTCAGAACTGTGAACATACTTGAAGACACTGTCCCAAGGAAGTGACATATAACATTTATAATGAATTTGATTAGTGGTTTGGGGAGGAAGTAAAAAATTGCTAATAAAAGGCAATGACAAAGCTGAAGTCTGACACAGCACCTTCACAATAACTCATGACCTATTGGCTGGTTACTAAAAACTCCAACAAAAGAGACAATAACTTTCTGTGATAAAACTATAGAATGCATAAACAAGGCCACACCAAAACAGCGCTCATGCTCACGGACAAGTTTTCTTGGACTCACCGTGGGAACCCTTCTTTTGGGAGGTAGCGGTAAAGGTGGGTTGGAGGACTTGCGGCTGACCACAGCTCCGATGGTAGAGATTTCCTTGTCAAACATGGCCTTGACGGTGCTGGTGTGGACTAGGGTGAGGTGAGGAGGCTCCTTAATCTGCATACATAAGCGGATGTACTACACACAAGAGAAGAATACATGGTTTTAGTTATTTGGATATTAGAGCAGATTATTAAGTCAGTAATGAGGGGCATCACACTATATTAACAATAAACTGTAAATGTACAACTCTGTTAGAACTACAAAGGTTACATCATCACTTTAAATAAAGAATCCATGAAGTTTCTTTTAGAACAGAGAAAACAAATGAGTCACATGTAGAGAAATGTATTTAAAAGTTAATTGTACGGAGGATCAAAATATGATAAGCAGTAATTTAGGCTAAAATGATTGCCAAAGTAATTTTTTTGCCTAAATCATCATGTTTTTTGTTTCCTGAAAAATCTGGAAAAAAACAAATAAAACTTAGGGCAAGTATATTAGGAAGATGATGACATACAACAGTGCAACTGATAACTTTAATTATTTCAAATACTACAAGATTAGCACATTACCTACCAAACGTAGCTTGGTGAGCTTCAGATATTTATAGATTTACCTAAGAAGACATCAGACTCTACAGTTGTACTGTACCCAACAGTGTTTGTCTAACCAGATTTGGCACCAATAATCACATTGAATCCACAGACAAACTTAAACACAGACTTAAAATGGGAAAGGATTTTGATTGTAAATCCTAAAGCAACAACCCTGCCACACTTTCCATGAGATAAGAGTGAAAGCTAAAGCAAACAGTGAGAAAATCTCTTTCAGTAATTCCACTTCCCGTCATTCATCATGTGACCTTTTCCTTTGCTCCATTACAGATATAACCAGTACAGTGAACCTACTTTTTTTTGACTGTTTTATTGACAGATATAATGTTATATTAAAAAAAAACAAAAAACTAATGGAGACCCTTAATATGGCCAGATAATGATGATAATACAGTCCTACAGACACTAAGCACAGTTCAAGTGAATAAAGTATCGTGGTGCCTGATTATTTGTTAAAACACTTGGGTTACAAATTTTACTCAGCCAGCAGCTCAGCCTTTCATGTCCATGTCCTTTTCTAGTTCATATCTAAACTTGTTTCTTTCAGATCAGCAGTGGAAGAAGCTTCTCTTCATACAAAACCTTACTACAGAAAAAATATGTAATAATTATCAGCAAAATGGACTTCAATTATGAAAGTAAAAGCAGTCATTTGGCAGCAAAATAGCTCCGTGTCAGTGTTCTACTACTATAATGGTTTGTTTTAGACATTAATTACTACATTAATGTGTACGTTCTACTTAAGTGCTGTAAATGTTTAATACTCTAATGTTTAGAGCTGATTTTAACTACTTCATACTGTAGTGGTTTAATCTATAGCAATGCCTCATATTCTGTAAGATCATGTGTTTGCAGTGTCAGTATCCTATTTCTTTATTTCAGAAAAAACAGGCCTGTTTTTAGTTTTGTCACCAAGGACTTTACAGTGAGTTCAAGAGGGTTTTATAGATTTTCTTTAAAAAAGGAGGAAGAGAATTTAAATTACAATTTTAATCTGAACCCCAAAAAACAATACATAATTCTTCATTTATCACAAACATGTTGTTTCTGTGACAATTAAACAGTAGTGGTCTGATTTTTAAAAGCCAACATATTGGACATTACATATGATCATATGAACCAAACACGTCACTACACAAGTTGCAGTGCATAGTTGTCATGCTGACTGAAGCCATTCACCTTATATAGTATGAGGGGGTGGTCTCCACAGAGGAATTCCAGGCAATGGCTGACCCTCAGCACATATTGACCGCGCCATGCCTCCTCCTCCGGTCCGTGGGTGGTCAGCCACTTCTTCACAGCCATCTCCATTAGTTCAGCAGTGGTGCAGCTTGATGGTACCTTCAGACTAGCTGAGTCCTGTGAGACAAAACAATAAGACACTGATGTATGAGTCAAAAGGTTGGAAGAGCCAAGAGATCGCAATAGAGTGTACTGGCAGCCTCAGTTCATAAGCAAAAAGTAATGTTTGTGAACGGTCCAAAAAGTGCTATACAAGTGTGATATAATAATAATAATAATAATAATAATAATAATAATAATAATGGACACAAAGTAAAGAACCAAAACAATGTAATAAGCAGTGGGCCAGTAGTAAAAATGTATTTTACCAACTAGAGGATTGTGTTGGCAGTAAATTCCATCTCCACCAGATTACTGGGTGACTGCTTCCCCACCTCATACCCACTTCAGATAATCCAGAGTAGATCAGGGATTTCTCTTGGTTTTGAGAAGGCTTAGGTGGTGTTTGGTTTCTCACATCTAGCATTTCCTCCAGGTTTTGGGATGACTCATGGTTGCATGGTTGTTGAGTCTGGAGGTGCTTCTGTAAAATGTTTTACACTTCCATATATAATCTAATTTAGTATGGTTGGACCTTTTTATTATCATAGGTGATCCCTTACCTCACATGTCCAGACTCATTTGCACTGCACCAGTGTAATAGATTTGTTTGGCACTGACCGCTATCGTTCTGCAACAGGGATAAAAGTTCACTGGATTGTTTGGGTAGTTTTTGGATGGCACCGAGAGGATTAGCAAAACATTGTTGGGAAAGAAATTGTCTTGGTGAAATGTGCTCACAAGAAAGTGTGTCGGTGTGAAAATCACAAAATCCCTAAACAAAGAAAATGGGACTTTAAAAAATGTGTCACTGTCAAAAATTATCATTTTCAGGGGGTAGTTGTTGCAGATTGGAAGTTGTTCTTTCGCTTAGCTTGGGGGGGGGAGGGGGGCATTCAAAACGATAAAGCACAGGTAGATATTAAAATGATGGAGGATGACCACAAACTACTGTGAGACAGAAATATTCAGTCTTATTCTGACAGAGTATTTCCACCCAACCAGACAAATGATGTACAGAATGGCTTGGATGTTGTTCCTAAGCCTTCTAACCATATGAAGAACCCTGTAACCCTTAATCAGACCACATCAGACCTGAAAACCTTCTGCTGTGGAAATGTCTGAGCTCTTCACACAGAGACACAGCCAGTCTATGTTCCACAGAGGCTCACTGCTTCATGCTATTTTTATCTCTGTATTGACCTGATACCTGAGATGGAATTATCATTTCCTGGTTTTTCAAAAAAAGGAGAATTTACCTATTAATAATTGATAACCAGTGGCGC
Source organism: Maxillicosta whitleyi (assembly GCA_029822895.1). NCBI lineage: Eukaryota > Metazoa > Chordata > Actinopteri > Perciformes > Neosebastidae > Maxillicosta > Maxillicosta whitleyi. The sequence goes on along the minus strand of JAPSES010000144.1, from coordinate 3,477,834 downwards.
CCACAGCCATGTTGTGACTTTACTGGAAATGTACTATGCATGTACTTCAATATTTACAAAGCTTTCATTACTCCGAGAACATTTTTGTTGTAAACAAAAGACAAATTGAATGTAAATACAGTGAGGGAACTATAAAACAATGGTGACAGCGACATACCCTCTTATGACTGAAGAAAAGTCTCTATTGAACTTTGTTCATATTCACTGCACAACAATAAATCACACCACATCACTTCCTGTAGCTTATTGTGTCTGACCTCTCATTTAAGACTTCCTGTCAGTGTCCACCTGAATACTGTGGCACAGATGGCCGATCACTGTGTATGTGCATGTTTGTTCCTCTGATTCTGATCAAAGCTGATATACAGGAGTCTGGAGGGACATGACCATCTGTTTTATTATTAAATGACATTATTTTCGATAACAGAAGCACAGACAGAGACAGATGGAGAGAGGAAAGCAGAGAGTTCAGAGAAGGAGAGGTTCATTTTAATCAGTGTTTTGGTCCCCTGAGCTGTCATGCTAATGTGTGTTTGTCAGGTGGGATGGCATAATTTCGCTGATGGTTTTGACCCACTTAGTTGTTGTCACATGATCTGCAAATTGGGCTCAGTCACGTGACTGTTTGGTGTTGGCGACTGTGAACACAAAAAAAGAGGCTGAGCTTCAGTTCATGTGCTTGTGCTGCTGGAGTCACATGGATACTTCTGCTACTCAAAACAAGGCAGTTTTGTCTGTTGTAGTGGCGTGGTAAGTCACACTGTTATTTAGAGCTCATTAAGCATGCAAACATTTTTGACAGGCCACGCATTATGAGTTTGGGTTCACATTCCAAGTTTAGCTACATCTCCTTATAGAGACAATCATGCCCTCATAGTTTGGTATTTAATTCATATTCAGAAAATAACACTCCCTTGAACCATATTTTTTTTCTTGAAAGGCATGACCACATCTGGACAGCAAAAAAGAATAGAAGACCATGAAAGCCTCTGTGACTTCCTGAATGTGTTGTAACTTAAAATAACATATAATATCTGGCAAAACATCCAGACAGTCGACCCAAGAGAGTTGAATATTTACTGAATCCAAACGGAGGTCACACTAAATACTGACTTTACCTGCAGAAGCTGTTTTGGTCTGATGTGTGTATTTTAAAACTGACAACATATTTCTTGTTAGAAAAAAAAACCAACAATGAAGCAGACCTTACCAAGACCCTGGCCCAGTCACACAACACTTCCTGTTCACTGATACCCTGCCTACACAGGAATTAATTTGAAGTCTTAACTTCTCAAAAACTTTTCAAAGTGTCCGACAAACCGTTTGTACAAACTGTTTAACTTGAATCATTTATGAATTTGTCAAAAAAAAAATTTCTAAAGTCGAAATTTTCCCATCAAACTGTACATTGCACCTCTCCTAGAGGTAAAGAAAAATAGAATTGAAATAGAATTGGATTGTACAAAAATATCAGACAGATGGAAGAATGCCCTTCCTCTGGGTGGGTGGTGTATAGAAAAGAAAAATTACACCTTTAAGTAACCATCAACACGGTCAAAACGATGGAAGGAAAAAAAAAAAAAGTCAAAGCCAAAACTGTCCCTTGTAAAGTACAGGGGTCACAAGGTGCCAGACCCTCACCTGGGATTGGTCGAAGTGAATGATGACTTTCAGGTCAGCCGGCCGCTCAGTGACCCCGTCAGTGATGGCCGCCCCACCTGAGGTCTCCAGCAGCGGGGAGAAGCAGGCCTGCAGCCACTCCATCCATGTCATCATCTGAACTTCCTGCATCCTCTCCTCGCTCATACGGAACATTTTACTCCGAAAGTCTTTCACCTCCTGGTCATTTATGGCATCCAGTTCATGAAGACCTGATGGATAACATCATTATTAGAGCTTTGTCAGGAAGTAGGATGCAGGATATAAATGAAATGAAGAGAACATCTTTATCCATGAGCCAATAGTAATTAAGTTCTTGAAGGTTGTCATGAAGTGATAATTATGCCTTACCACGCATTTTTAATTAGTCATTCTTTTTTTATGTGATTTTAACATCGAGTTCAGGAGGCTTACAGGGCTCTCTAGCAGATAAATACTCTGTAACATTCATGTAAAATGCATCAACACCTGTGGTACACTTGATGTGACATTTGCGCTTAGCTATCGTAAATGTGTTGGAAGGATTACAAAGAGTCTCTCAATGGGCTAAAGCTGAGCCCTCTAATATTCACACTGGTACCAAATGCCAGAGGTATGAAGTACTGTGTGGCTGATAATACTTTATCTCTGTTCCCCGTTGAGCTTTTGTCTCTGTTTTTCAATGGCCTCGGGTATAATACCCCGGTGGTAATGGAAACATGTTGACATTTGAAGCCATTTAACATTCATATGACCCTCAGAATCCAAAGAAGGACCCTGGGGACACAGTAGCTGTATTGTATGAGAGTATGTCTAGAGGGTAAAAAAAAAAAGTGGAATCAAGTAAAGGATTTAAACTGTGCTTGTTTGTGGTCTTGTTTTTTTTTTTTTTTTAAGTTTAAGTAAAATGTCAATATTGTCTGAGTCTCATTTACATATCTATTCTCTAACTTGTTACCTTTATTCCTCTGAAGATTAAGGTTTAACTATTCCGACTATTTCATTGAGGAGACAGATAGATATAGAAGCATATATCAAGCATGTAGTCCTATTATATTATTAAAACTACGGAAGGTAACAGGTCTTTATCAAAGGCAGGTTTGCATTAGAAGCAGGACTTTAGTTCTGCTTTTCTTATTCATGCAGTAGAGGTAGATTTGAATACAAAGCCTAATGGATAAACCAACAACACCCGCCTGATATAGTGTATGTATGATGAGGTTACTTCTGTTTAGACAATCATTTATGAGACTAAAGGGTTAAAAGTGAAGTAAGAGCATAAACTGAGCAATACAAATTCCAACACGTTACCATTAAAATGTTTTTTTCATTTACTAAATTTAGTAATGGTAAAGTTTGTATTAAATCAAATTATCATAGGCAATTAAAAATAAATCATTAAAATTAAAATACTTGATTAATATCAACTAAAATGTGGCAGTGATGAGACAGCTGCAGTGATGACAAGGCAGGAGGCAGAATTGAAAATGTTGAGATTTTCTATGGGAGTGGCAAGGATGGACAGGATTAGGCCATCAGCAGGACAGCTCAGGTTGGATGTTTTGGGGAAAAAGAGAGAAGCCAGATGGACGTGGTTCAGACATGTGCAGAGGAGGGATAGTGATTATACTGATGGAAGGATGATGAAGATAGAGCTATCAGGCAGGAGGCAGAGAGGACCAAAGAGGACATTTATGTCACGTTTCCATTTCATAGTACTGACTTGACTCGACCTTCTTGTGTTTCCATTATGTAAAAGAACCTATAATCTGGTACCTGGTACTACTTTTTTTGTACTTGCTTGGCTGAGGTTCCAAAACAGCTGAAGAGATAATAAAATGTGATATAAATACTGCAGACCACTGATTAGTCAGACCTGTCTTTGCATCACTTTTGCATTATTTCTGGGGCAGCTGTGACTCAGTTGGCAGAGCAGGTTGTTCAATGGCCAAAAGGTTGGCGGTTCAAATCCTGGCTCCCACTGTCCACATGTCGATGTGTCCCTGAGAAAGACACTGAACCCTAAATTGCTCCCAGTAGGTCTGGCATGGTACATTAGTATAGTATCCTCCAACTGGTGTGTGAATGTGAGGCTTTGGAAAGAGCTTTGAGTACCAAGGTGTAGATATAGAACTATATAAGTGCAGAACATTTACCATCACTGCATCATCAATGCGCAACATGCCATTAAAAAAAAACAACAACACACATTTGGAAGTTCACAGTTAATCTACTGGTGGGATAATCCATGATGACAGCTCACAAAATGATACCATGGTCGGTCGAGGAGGTTCAGGCATTTCTGTCCTTGGTGGCTGATGAAAAGATTCAGAATGAGCTTGATGCAACATGCAACGAATGAGTTTATCAGCAACACCCTGAGCAGATGTCACAGTAGTCATGCACAACGTCACTATGATGGGCCATGCGCTCTAAAGTTGGTAGTATTCTCTGATGGAAACTGTCTGCAGTAATAGTATCTGGTACCAGAGTCGAGCTGGTAACACATAGTGAAAACGCAGTATTGTAGATGTGGTGGAGGACAGACATCAGAAGCAGACTTCAAATGATCGCAGACAAAGTTTTTGACACTTTCATGATTTGCTGAAGGAAAAAACCCAAAACAGTAATGGACAGCACCTTTTCTGCTAAATTTCTTACTGGTGCTTTTAATGTAAAACATTTGCACTTGTATGTTACTATAAACTACAGTTGTGTAGTGTACAATCATTAAAAGTCTTACATATGCAGTGCTTGACATTAGAAGTCAAAGTCACCAGAGAATAAAATATAGTAGTAGTAGAGTAGAGATACTTTATTGATCCCGAAGGAAATTAAGGATATATATGGATATAACATGCCTGCACTTGAAAACCCTCAGCTTTCAGTCCACGCCAAAGCTTTGGCACATATGGACAGACACACATACTGACGACAATACCCTGTTGTTGAGGGCAGAGGGTAAAAAATAACAGGACTTTATTGTTAAATTTAATGATTTACTGCAATACAGATGTAGATTATGCACAACTGGAATTTGCCTTATGTGACAGGCATCAGGAGTTCAGCATTTTGTCGTTTCCACAAAGGCCTTTGCCATCATCTTTTAGACGATGTGTAGATCCAGTTCCTGTGACAGGATGTGAGTCTGAACCTTTAAATCAGGGATTAATCATATTTACTCAAAATCGCTAGAGCAAACACAAAATGACAGGTGATGGAAGATTTATCAGGAACATGTCCAGTTAATCTTCACGCCTCTTTATCAGACAGATGGGCCCCCGATAGGAACCACATGCTGATGGGCTTTGGTTTTGATGACTGTGGTGAATGTGCTGACTGGAGAGCTACTCAGTGTACCGGAGAAGGTCCGTGGTAGGTGGGAAATGATTTACAGTTCTACTTATCAAATCTTAAGTGCTTCACATTACTAGGATGTTAAAGTGCAACAGTAAAAGACAGGGCAGCAGTAACGTGAAAGTTTGTATGACAATTCCCCCTTTAAACTGATTGAAGTTTTCCATTTGTCAGTATTTAAATCACATAACATAACATTCTTAAAAGTCTCTGACTCACCCTTGCCAATGAGCACGCCGATTTTGGAGTCTAACAAGCGCTCTGCTCGGCCACAGTTACGCGTCACCAACTTGAGGACTGGCAGGAAAGGCCGGATGTCGCACAGTCGCCGAGTTTCGTCCTCCAGCTCTTCATGCACGGCTGCCTGGTTGACACATTCGAACATGTGGCTTTCCATCTCTCCCAAGGCGGGAAACAGCGGGAATGACTGAGCCTGCTTCCATAAGAGCTAGAAGGCACAGGGGAGAAATGTATCTGCTCAGATCGGGTTTTCAGTGATTGTTTTTGTGAGAAAAACCACAGGGAGTGTTTCACCTCACATGCCCTAACCTGAACAAACAATACCTTTATTTCTAGGTTGATAGTCATTTATATGGAAGGTTATCTGAAAGGCTGTTAAAAGGTATTTTAATATTCTAATGCTTGTAATGGTGATAATGATAAACATTGTTTTGAGCAGAAGTAGTAATAAAATACAGGTGACCAAAACCATAAGGATATCAAAAACAACACAATAAAAAATATAGTATAATATAACTTTCACAAATAATTAAAAATAAATAAATAGTTTAAAGCTGGCCAGAATTTATGTAACATATTGACGAAAGTGTATGTTTCATGCTCATGAACAAGAATGACTCACTCCAATATGACATCCTCTGGCTGAGCCTATCAGGATGTGAATAAGTATGTAACCAGCCATTCGTGGCATGAGTCATGTCTCTGTGGCTGACTCAGTTGAGCATCAAGTCCTGTGTGTTTGTTGAGATTTTAGAGCCAGTGTGTTGAACACTGCTATGATGCATGGAAGACTTCTTCTGATGATTTCCCCATAAATAATAATGCGTAGGATAGTACAATTAATTTATTGTACAATATTCTCGGAAATGAATTACCCAAAAAGCCTGATTTAGATAACTGTTGCCATGCTATTAGCAGTTTTTTCAGGAACTCTTCTTTTCTCCCAGGCCAGCAGTCTAATTAAATTGCAAGTTGAGTTCTACCTTCTGTGAAATCCCTCCTGCTTTTTCAGTGTGAATGAATCACTATACTTCTTGGCTGTTTGATAACTATTAAAGAGTCTTGAATGAACCTCTTTGGAAAGTCTAAATGGTTGGACAAAAACACCTACCTTTAGGCTCTGAGCATTCTCCCATTATTCATCTCTTTTTCATTTCCTACGAAATTCTTGAAGGACCCTCTTCTGGTCTGTCTGCTGTGTCTATTTTGCCTTCTGTTTCTAATCTATTTTTTCCCTAGAATTGGTGAATGCTTCTGCAAAATCTTTCCCTCCAGAAATGAAGATTTCTCACATGTGCTTGACAACATCCATCTCTTATGCAACACCAACCCACATACATTCAGTATAATTAACATGAAGGCCTGAATATGTGCAGGAATTTGGCTCATCATAACACCACAAAAAACAAAGTACCCTTTTGTTGCTCAAATTAAACATTATGAATGCCAATAAACACATGCCATGGTTTATTTATTTGCTATTCTGAACAAACTCAAGCTATATTTAACAGTGAATGTCTAGGGAAAACACGTTTATAAATGTGTGCCAAGTCAAAGAACACGTTTCTAGGGCAATGAAAAATAAAAAAAATAAAGTAACTGACATCACCTAATGATGTAGAATGTGATTTAAGAGTCCTGTTTCCTTCTCTACATAAATAAATTGGGGTGGGAAACTCTTAGGTACAGCTGAAAATATAAAGCAATGCAAGATAACATCACTCATGTAAAATGAAGCTTCAAAGTAAACCTCAGCTAAAGCAGTCTGTTCAAGTGCTGCTGTACTTATTGTAGTAAATTAATACATTCACCTAATCACCACAACACAGGGGTTGCACATGTCAACAGCTAAACATTTGTATTTTAAGTGACCTCTCACCACACATGTGCTCATAAACAGTGCAAGTACATCTCTTAACTCAAAAAGCCCATTGAGGCTGATCTGACCTCCACTTCATAAGGTTAGCTGCAGTCATGCATGATGTCATGAGCTATTTGTAGGCTGAAAGCAAAAGCCTCTTGCAAACAATAACAATTAGGTGGCCGCAACAGGCGACTCTGTCAAAACAAGCATTAGATGATGCCTAGCTGACAAGGTGTGCATGGACTTGTGTACATATGTGTGGGCCACAACATGTTTTTCTCCTCATTAGAACAGCAGGCATGTAATGACAATAATGCTTCTGCACAACACATGTCCCTTACAGTCCACTTTGTGGAGTGTAAGGGACATGTGGTTTTCTAACAACACAGCTGAAATAATCTAATTCTGAAACAAAAACAAACATTTTAAAGCAGAATTGCAGACTGTAAACTACTGTTTTATCCCAAACCTGTTGCCCCTCTACCATCACCTGCATTAGTGCCACTCACCAGTTTGATGTGCTGAATGGTGGCCTCGCGTGGAACATCCATCTGGATGTAGATACCTGTGGGCAGCAGGAAATCCACGGTGATCTGGTCCGAAGCATGGCCGGCCAGGGGTGAATGGTCTACCCATATATCCAGGAGGTCTGTCATGGCAGGGGGCATGGCAAGGGGCAGCACACACAAACTCAACCATAAGGACCTGAAAGGACAGAGGACATAAAGATAGCATGATATTAATGTTATGACTAAAGTAATGTTCGATTTGGAAATATTTTGTATCGGTAAAAGTGATGGTTATAGATCTGAAATATCAGTTACCGGAGAGAGAGAGAGACACAATTTGAAAGTAAAAAGCAGATATAGGATGAGGATTTGCATTAGTAACTCTGTATGCATGTGTCCACTGGTGGAAACTGAGAAGATCTTAACTACTAATAACACATACTACTATTTATACTTTAGTTATACATGGTGAACGTGGTCATTGTGCAGTACAATGGTCCCCAGCACTGTCATACTAGGATAAACAGTGTTTTTGGGTGCATTTCACTGTGGCTGCTGGATATCAATGTAGTCGATATTTAATAAAGATCATTCAAAAAAAAAAATCTTCAGTGTACAGCACTGCATCCTATTCTAGAAGATCATTTATAATGTGAATGTGAGGGTTTTAAAAAGGTTATTTAACAGTGAGGGAATACAGAGTTTAAATGTAAATAAAATTGTTGGATTGAATGGTTTTCATTAGACAAAAAGGAAGTGAAAATCTTTAAAAAAAAAAACTATGGATGCAAGATGAACATAGTGGAATAAAAAGCACAGCATTTATCTCAGATGTGGGAGGAAATAGATACCCTCAGGTAAAGTACATGTAGCTCATACTTCTACTGAACTGCAGTGCTTGATTAAAAGTATCCAGATAGGTTCGATTTATATTATCACATTGCACACTCAAAGAAGCTTCAAAGTAACATGTTATATTCTCCTCAGATGTGATATATAGTCACATCCTATCCTCTGCAAACATTTTTCAAGGATATCAAAATGTCTATTGTGCTGTTGTTTTCCACACACACAGGCTCATTTCTTTATCCTTTTCAATAACAAGCTGACAGGCCACAGTTGATTCAGTGCTGTTGTGACCCCATAGAGGCAGCACTGTGCTGAGACCAGAGGGAGGCCAGTGCCTTTAACTTGGGTGAGGGCCAGTGCTCAGAGGAATGCCCACTAAGCAAACAGAACAAAAGGTCAGCCTGCCCTCCTCTCATCTGACAGTCTGCTCGGCCCAGCAGAGCGCGCACACACAAAGAAAACACTCACACTTGGAGATGGATAATGCATGTTTGAGGCGGCATGCAAGTTAATATCTACACTGTGTGGCACGCTAGCTCTACACACACACAAACACAGTGGCTACTATCGCTGCCAAGGTAATTATCAGGTAAAGCTGGAGGGACCGACAGCAGTTCCTGTCTGTGCGCGCCAAGCACCGAACGGCTCAACTTTAGTAAGATAAAAAATAAATGCATGGGACTTAAAACTCCAACACAATGTGTCTAATTTAACAACTTTAACACACACAAATTGGGCTGTGCACTATGTCTGAGATCGCATTTAACTTAATTTGATATCCAGGTCATGATAAATCTACAATATAATGCATTTTATATAAATGAATGTAGAAATGTTTTAATGAAATTACTACATGGAAAGGTCTATTTCTTAATACATTAATAAACGCTTGACAAAAAAAAGTAACTACAGTAGTGGAAAAAAGTTTTCAGACACCCTTAAAATTTTACACAATAAAAAACATGAAATTTGTGTAAAAATCTTTAGTGTTTCAAAATGTATGACTGCATCAGAAAGACACAAACACATGTAAATGATGTTTTTCTTTACACCACAAAAAAAAATACGTTTTGACAGTTTTTCTTGACAGTTTCAACATATCGTTCCCCGAATGTGTTGAAGGTGCATTATTTTGCTGAAACATTCACACTTCTGACCTCGACAGAACACCACACGTGCAGAAGGGAACATGTGGGTTTGGTGAATGGTGTGTAGAGTTCAATGGGTGAAGAGTGACTATTCATGCAATATTTCACAAACACAGTACCACTGTACACACATTTGATCATTTATCAGCTGAATTAAGGGAACAAAATATTACTGTGTAAAATATAAAAAGGCCCAGAGGTGAACTGGAGACATGTCCAGGCTAGTTTTACAATAAATTTTATTTTTTAGAATCTAAACTCTAATGTTGAACTAAATATCTTTGGGTTGAGGACCAAAAACAAAACAAAAATTTAATCACCATTTTCTGGCATTTTATACATCAGATACATAAATTAATCGAGAAAATAGTTGATAAATTAATCAATGATGAAAATCATTAGTTTCAGCTTTTAATAAAGCACTGCCTTCAGGAACACACATCGTCTAAAATACTGAAAAATGATGGTGCGTTTCATGACACAATGACTTAAACAATAGGGAATAATAGGATAAATAATGTATTTTCTAGCAACAGAATGTTTGTCTTCTCAGCCCTTTTACTGGATAGCTCAGCTGACTTTGGTGCAGAAAGTTGCTGGTTCAAAAACCACTAAAATATTCAGGTGAGCCCTTTACGCTTTATACCTATACCTGTAGCCGCAAGGGGCACAAGCCAGTGCGTTATTGTGTTGGTCCCAAGGCCAGATAAATACAGAGGGCTCTGTCAGGGAGGGCATCAGCCATAAAAAAAAAACTTGCGCCAAATCAATATGTGAATCTGATTCGCTGCGGTGACCCCTGAAGGGAAAAGGCCGAAAGGAGATCATCATCATCTCAACCCTTTTAATCCCATGGACTACTGCTGTTACAATTCAGTGAATCTGAATACCAACATGTGAAATTATAGCTTCATAGTGATCTAATTGAAATGGGAAATATGTAACTGCATTCTTCGGTGCATGGAGATATTTTGAATTAACAACAACAACAACACTAAGCATTGGTCACTAATTTGGTAAAGAGTTGTTTCAAAGTTAGTATTTGACTACCAAGCATTATTGTGAGCACTAAGCTGCGATTGCAATGACCACAATAACAGAAATATGACTTTATCAAGAAATTATGCAGCCCTAATGTGGAAAAAAAAAATCCACATGGAAATGAATGAATAACACATATGCATTATTTTTTTTTAACAGCAAAGCGTTCCCCTAAGCTGCAGTAAGTGGCCGGCTGGTGTAAAACAGCCCACAACTTGGGTTTCCATTTGTGCCTCAACCACAACTGAACCATTGCACCACTTCCACCTGCCGTTTTCTCATTACCTAGTTCTCAAGTGGCCGAGTACATTAACTCTTCCGCTAGGCCACAGGTCCATCTCCATCTTGGCTCAATCCTCCCATTAAAAATGACAGGCCTGATTACCACTAATGGTTTTCCCCTCTAAGTTAAGTGCTTTAGCTACCAGCAGATGAGCTGTCTGAAGACATGTGCCCGAGGACAGAGCAATATCCGCGGTGCATTTTGAACCACCATCCGAGCCACTTAACATTATCAACCATGCAAATGGAAACAATCTTGTGAGTGTTGTCAGCACGTTGTTCAAAATACAGGACAAATCTTTAAAAAGGGACGTTTCTGCACATAATGAAGGCGTGATGCAGGCAAGTATCGGTCAAAGCCATATGTGGCATTAGACAGGAATGTTTATGCAAGATGTCAAGTCCTTCACTTGCAGTTCACACACTGACAGACACATACTTCCAGGCGGCACCAAGAGAACAGACATATGAGACGATACAGATGAACAGTTTGAAGGAAAACAATGGTGATCCTCTCATGCCACTGTGGTGCAGAGTTACAGACATGAAAAGTAACATGACACCCAACATTTTGTTTGATGTACTGACAACACTGACATGATCAAAGATGGATGAGCAAGACATGTACACGTACAACTGAATACTTATGCATTTAAAGAGTTGCTTCAATAACAACAGACTCCACTGATGACATTTTCACACCAGACAGCTTGAATGGCGTCTCATGGAGCTGTGATGCTGACACACTGCCTCTCTGTCTCACACATATGTATTGTACAGGTGAGCGGGGTTATTGAGGATATAGTGGCAGAGAGCCAGAGGTCTGACCGATCAGGTTTCACTGGGAGGATCAGAGGAGAATGGGTGGCTTCGGAAGATCAGGGCAAAAGAGAGAGTTTCATGTGACAACAAACAGGCGCCTGAAGAGATCCACGCAGTTAAGACAACATCACTAGTGGTTAAAACATGTATCACTGCTCTGTCTGCTCTCCACAGGGCACACTTTGATGACGGGTGTTGAAATGGGACTCCACTTACATGTGCTGAATTTGTGTTTATGTAACAGATCCTGTATTTATGCAACAGGTAAAAAAGCAACTATAATTCTTGAAGAGAAACTGATATTTCAAGTTTACAATATCTGTATGAATACTTGGGCTTTTATTATGAAAGTTTTTTTCTTCCATTATAACCAATATCTATAATCATTTTAATTATTTTAAGGCCAAAGAATGAAGACCGGATTCAACCACTTTATCTGGTACAAGCAGAATATAGAGCAAAAAGATCAGCTGATCGTGTGTCATTCATTTAGTCTGACATTTTCTTTACTTTGTTTGATCAGGATGTCTCATAGTCACTCAATACTGAAAATCTGACATATTTTACATTAAAAGAATATATTTTACAGCCTATGAAGTACATCAGACACCAAGGTTAGCATTCAGACACTTACTATTTGGTATTACTGATGGGATGTTTTAGGAAGGTACCAATTAATTCTCAAAAATCACACACTTGGTTAGACACCATTTCACCGACTGAGTAACTGAAAAGCACTTTTCAGAAATAATGCATAGTTTTCTATTGTATCATGCAACACTATGAGTTTGTAATACTATCTTATCTACAAAAATGTTGTTTTACATTTATGTACGTGTCAATATCCCTCCAGATTTTCACTCGCCATCTTTCCAGGTTTTGATCAATAGGACAGCGGTGAAACCCAAGTCACCCCTTGGCCCTCCCCCTTACCTCTACCCCTCCATTTTGCACAACCATGTGAAGGGGTAGTGTTGTCCCAATTCTCAATTAGACTGAGGGGAAGAGCTAAGGTGGAGGACTGTATAGATTGACTCTATGAATGGAGGGGTAGGAGAAATTTCCTAGAATTCTGTTCAACTCATTGGCAAGATGGAGTTAAACACAGCAGTGATGAAAGAAACACACAAATGTTTTCTTTGTAAACAACTTAATCTTAATCGACCATTTAATGCCATTTCACTGTGTTATAGATTGTATTTCTGTGGTTTATAGTTGATAAGCTGCAAAAAGACGACCAAAGACTATGCAGCAGAGACGGTTACAGCTGCTAATGGCATGGTGGTCGCATCTGTTAATAGTGGCATTGATGACCAATGATGATGTAACAGGTCATGAAGGGTTGTCCCATTTCAGATGAAACTGTTTCTAGCCCTACCCCTAGTAGTTCTGTTTCAAGTGGTAGTGCAGAGTGCAATAGCCAAGGGGGAGGGTTAAGGGGTGAATTTGAAAGCTATTTTCCACTACATGGTAATATTCTACTCTACTCTACTCACTATTCCTGTAGTTCTTTTCCACTTACATGGGACCAGCTCGTCTCAGCTCGACTTGTTACTCCTACATGGCGTGTTACTTCCTCTCATCTGCCCAGAGTTGCCTAAAACTTGCTCGTTGTGTATTTTCTCGTCTGGATTTTTATGTCTTCCACCAAAGACTGAATCTGTGTGACCGTCTATGGTGTAGTTTTGTTCCGTCATCATGTGGATTCATGGATAGGGCTGGGTATCAATCAAAATTTTTCAATACCGATATCTTCATTTCGATAACGGTTCCTGAACGTTACCTTTTTCGGTTCCTATTTTATATTAATTCCAGGGGAAAAAAAGAAAATTTCATATCACATTCTATTTCACATACTGTTGTTTATTTTCTGTTATTCAAGTTATTTCCAAAAACTGAAAAGAACAACTGCACACCATCACATTATCATACTATCCACACACACACACACACACACACACACACACACACACACACCTAACAGTTTTTCTTCAAGAACTGATAGAACTGATAAGTGAAACATTTAGATTTTCACAGTGATCACACATGTTCTATCCTATTTGTATCCTAATAATTG
>JAPSES010000144.1:3449969-3463907 GCA_029822895.1 Maxillicosta whitleyi | reverse complement strand
GGAAAATGCTTCCACACACTTATTTAGTCTGGGGAGTGTGGGGGATACACTGAATTTGGTCTGGGGGGGCGTATCCCTTTAAGGTTAGGTTTCACAGTATGCAAATGTAAACTGTATCTTTGTACTCATTACGGACAATATTTTCTTATGTTCTGTTCCGTTTCCTCTAGCTATCTTTCACTTTGATGTTCTTGTTGTTTCATAGGATCAGTTTCATCTAACGTTACAAATCAAATCATCATTTCACTAATACAATGCTTCCTATGGAAAGCTCAGACTATATGTCTGAAACTGCAAATGAGGAAGTGTGTTGAAACTAAACACCATGGAACAATATTCTCCCTTGTACTAAATAGTTAACTGTGTCGACACTGTGCAGTCAACATCAGAGATGAAACATGAATGAACCATTTTAGTGTGAATGCGTGTGTTTCTAAGGTTTGTGCACATCAACCAACCACATCCGAGTAGCTAACAGCGCTCCATCACACTAACCACGTCTGGTGACATACTGGCACACGCCTACTTGTCAGACAGGAAGCTGTGACAGCAGCAGATGGGATTTTGTGACAAACAACAACCAAAAGTCCCGGCTTCTCATTCATAAAAACGCTGACAAATTGTGAATCAGAGGTTGAGTTGTTATTCTTATCCCAGAAAAGCTATTTTCAGTGTTGTTTACGGTTGTTCAGCCCAATTTATATCTGGATTAAAAAGAAGGAAACTGACAACTACAATGATTATTGAATATTTTCTTTAATTATTGATTAAGTAGCCAATATTTTTTCATCGATTAGTTGTTGCAACTCCACTGTTTCATACAGTGGCAGTTAAAAGAATCAATAACTCACATTTGTCACAGTGCTCCTGTACATACAGTATAGAAGTTCTGCAAAAGTGTGTGCCTTTGGCTACAGATTTAAAAGAGCCGAGTATCTATAGCTAACCTCTTTTGCACAAAAAACATTTTTAGTGAGTCAGTCAAGTAAAAAAAAAAAAAAAAAAGCTCAAAATTTAAGATTTTTAATCAAAGGATGCTTCAGCTGGTCTCCTTATAAAGTCTACTGTGGACACATATGCAAGCACTACTCAGCCCACCATTCCACTGTAATTAATTAAGTAGACAATAAAAGGAGAGGTACACAGTTGGAACCTGTATAAACCGACCGCCTAATCTGCCATTATCTTGTAAATACACCTTGCATAATATATTGTGGCATAATGAGGAATTCTGTGCTCCACAAACATAAACCTTTTACTGAATAGTAAGAGAATGACTATAATTTACCCTTAGTCAAGGTGCCATTTGTTAATTAATTTTGACTTAATGCTTTCTAACCCATTGTAGCATTGTTACACGGTAGACACTTATACATTGTACTACATTAGAAGTCTGACTCTGTGTCTTCAGGACAACTCTAGGTTAGCACATTTTGTTATGGAAAAACAAAAATCTTGCCATAACAACCTCTCATGCAACTTATCATGCACACCACATGTTATGTTACTCAAAGTGCAATCGTGGCAACATTACAGGATGTCGTGCATGTGCTTGCAGTTTTCATGAATGAACTATAATAACAAGATCATAAAAGAACCACGAGATGTGCAAATGTAAATGGTTTTGTGCAGAGTTTACATAAATGTTTTATTGTTCAATGGGGTTCTCTGTTTTTCTTTACTGTTTTAAGGTATGTGCATATGTGTGGCTCTGATGATATGACGAAAGTCAGCTTGTATATGTATCCAAGTTAACTGAATAAACTTCCACTCTTCAGTGAGTTGATTCTCTTAAAATAGCTGCAACAGAGTCAGTGAAAAGCAAAGGCACACCATACAGCACAATGATACAAGTAAAAAATTAGCAACAGACCAAGGAAATGATAACGGGTACAATACATAATAAATAGTGTGATATATAGAAGATAAATGACAGGCTCTTGAATGCTACCGGGCCATCCACATTCCTAAATATATTTGTTCTAAGGTACTCTAAATCTGTCTGACAGGTATGTAGCTGCTGGATTTGGTTCTCATAGCAATGACAGACATATAAGGACATTGATTTAAATGTGAACAACACGCATGTTTCATGGTAAATGGTGAATGGACTGCACTTATCTCACACTTTTCTACACCTTGGTACTCAAAGCTCTTCACAAAGCCTCACATTCACCCATTCACACACACACTCATACACCAGTAGGAGGGTACTATACTAATGTACCATGCAAGGCACTGCCATGCCAGACCTACTGGGAGCAATTTAGGGTTCAGTGTCTTACTCAACGACACTTCGACATGTGGATAGAAGGAGCCAGGATTTGAACACCAACCCTTTGGTCATTGGACAACCTGCTCTACCAACCAACCTGTTATGCCTTTAACAACACCTAGAAACACACCAGATATTTTGTAACTGTTAGAAGAGAGCATCTCTCAAATTTGTGGCTTTTTTTTGGACAGTTTCCTAGTGACATCATTCTCTTATGTGTAAGAACTTAAAAGCTGAACATGTTATGCTATCAACCTCTGATGCATGATCTCACAAGTTGCACATGAAGGCAACATGAGTTTGAATGTGTCTGAGATGCAAAAACCTGTGAAACCAATGTGGTTTTTCTTTTTGACAGTATTAAGCTGCCTGCTACAATTTCCCACAACCAGCAACATGATAGAGAAATGCAGAATTTTGATAAAACCCATCACATTACATGACAATAAACATACACACATAACTGGAACAAGGCTATTTTCTGACATGTGAAGCTTTAAACTGTATCTTCTGATCAGTGATTGTGGTTGAGTAAGCATACAACAATAACAACAGCAGCAGCAGCAGCAGGAACAACAAAATACAAGGAATTTCGTCATAAAAAAACTAAACAGCAAACAGCAATTCAATATACAATACAATAACTATAAAATGAAATTACATCTCTGTAAATATATTTAGAATGTAAGAATTAATCACTATTAGCTATTTACTGGCAGCATGAAAAACACTTGCAGAGAAGAACATTGAATGCAGCAAGACGAGAACCCACACAATAACTTCCTTTATATGTTATTGAAACTGTCAGGATAAAACTTCATGCTTGTCCACATTTTATGTCTGTAATTTAAATTTATAATGTATGGAAATACAACACCTTGTACATGTGACCCATCAGTCAAGACTCAACAGGTAGAAAGTGAAAAAACAAGTCATAAAAAAATTGAAGATGATGCATTGCACAAAGCACAAATCATCTTTGGAGGACATCAAAGGACATAATAAAATGAGTGCAGGAATGTAAGGGCAGAGTAAGTGAATAGCAGTGGGATTAAAAGACAACAATAATGCTGATGTGATCTACTGTGGGTATTACTATGCAGTGAGTCTGCATAATAAAGACATATTATGAGTTCATCTAATGAGCTTCCCTCTCTATCAGAGAGTTTGTGAGGATTGGGGTGACAGTGAAGTGGTGGGTAGGGGAGGGTAAATCAGATGTGCAAGTGTGATATTCCACAGAGCCCGATTCACTTCAGAGATACAAAGCAAGTAAGAAGAGGCACAAAGGCTACACACAAACATGAATGTAAGCAGCTCTAACATGCAGCCTTCTCTTCAACTCAACTTTGATACTTTTCACAGATGGCTCAGAGATGTGAACCAAACAGTGGTAGCAAATTATTCACTGAAAAATTCTGCGTTAGAAGTCAAAGTCATGGATGAGCTTCTTACCCAAGTACTGGTTCAGACCCTCTGACTGACATATTTTTCCCCATTGATGACATCTTTCAATATCATTATCAACCTGTTAAAGCCTGGGTCATTTGTTTCTACTCTCAATCATTTCACTGCAACACAAAACAATGAATTAGATGTTTTCAGAAAACTGCAGAGGTATGACAAAGTTTGTAATCAACGCCTCATAATGCAACCTTAACTTTTACACTTTCCTTGGGTTTTATTGGTAAAAAAATAGTACTTGTGCTGCTAGATCTGCTTAGAGACTTGTCTCATTGGTCTGTTTTATGAAATTCTTCATGACATACATCAGTCTAGTGCTGTAGGTTGTATTGGATATTTACTGAAGAGTGCTTCTTATTAGAGCTGCATTTTATTCTCGGAAAATTGGTTTTGTTGAGGTTTTATGTGATGTTCTTTTTATGTGGATGTATCGAAAGTGTATATCGCTACAGGCTTTGCATAGCAGTACCCTGGCAACACAGACGGAACAGCTGGCTGCCCCTTGTACGGGGTGTAAGATGCTACTCTCATCAAATCATCATGTTACTGTGGCTGTTGGAGGTGTTCCAACTACAATTTTACGCATAGGGATAGCAGATAAATTGGAGGGCTTGTGGAATTTTAATGAGACAGGGAAGAAGAAAATACATAAATCTGGACTTTTTCTCTAATTATTATTTTTTTTATTATTATTTGGGTTATCAGTGAAATTAAAGCATGTCAGAAGTTCATAAGAAAAAAAAATCATTCTTTGGTGGAGCTGTTGCCAACTTCATCTGAGCCACCTCAAATGTGAGTTGATTCCACACTGCTTCCTGTAGTGTGATCTTTAACAAGTTATATTTTTAAAGCTCGTTATACTGTCTTATCTGTTGCATAAAATGTGCATGCAAAATAAATAAAATGATAAAACAACTGTAGAACAGTAAACATTTGCCTCTGAAATGGAGGCATTGCTTGTATAAGCTTGCATGCAATGTAAATATCCAGGTACAAATATGTTTTAGTTACTGTGCAGTGCTCTAAACTGAACTGAAAGACCTGAAGGAAGAGCTCAAGATGACAAAAGAGGACATCTGTGCAAGAAGTAGGTGAACACATATAAAAATGGGGTCAAGGGAAGGAAGAGCGAAGCTGATGAGAGAGACTCCAGGTGAAATCAGAAGGTTTAAAGCATGTTGATGTCAAGAATTATAAGTAAAAGAAGAGTAAAGGGTAACAAGAATTTGTGATAAATAAGAAAGACAGGGAGATGTACATAAAAATGGAGAGTTTGATACAATGTGTGACTGTAGTGGGTGGACTCAACTGGGCTGGGTGTCCACAATAGGCCTCTGTTTTTAACCAAGTGTGTGTGTTTGAATGTGCGTGTGTGTGTGCCAGTGAGGACAGTCCCGTGCCCTGCACAAACACTGCCCTTGTGTTGCCCTTGCACCCATCAACCCTCACTAACCCCTTTACAACATTTCTCTCTCTTACACAGACAGAGCTCCAGTAAAAACACAGAGGCTGGAGGGGGCACCGGGGTCACATGGCGCTGGTCACACAGTGCCCCCGACAATAAACAACTATCCTCACATGACTTACTGTACTTTGTCGGGTGAGATCTGTAGATTCAGGTGGCTTAGTCCCCCCACCCCCCTACAGCAGTTTCCATCTGCCCACTAGGGTCAAAGGATAAGCACCTGTGCATCAGTTTTCAGTCTAAGCACTACTGATAAAAGCTGCTGTAAATACACAAAAACAGCAGCTTTCCTGACAAGAGAAGGCCTCAGTCAGCATCCAAATACAACTCCCCTCATATTTACTGGAAAGCTGAAGAGTGCAGTATGCAAACTCTTATCACAATCATAGATCAATTTTCCTCCTAAGCTCTGATACACACTCATGCACTTAGACCGCAGGAACAAAGAAGCCTTTCAGGAAAAAAATACATATGCAAAGTCTGCTTTGTCAATCAGATTCTATGGAAACAGGAAATGAAGAAGTACAAAATAAATCCCCACACACTGATCTATCTAATCCACCATTATTAGACACTTTCTTGCTTGTCCTTGCTCATTTGCAACATTGTAGTATGTAGTGTTTATCTTCACACCGACTCAAGCTTCCTGTTTTGAAGTTGGACATATACTAACAGCTGTTCTATGAGTGACATAAGGATTAGACTTTGTTCCACTTGACACAACAGCTTCTATTTAGAAATGGACAGAGAAAGCCTTCCTCGGAAACTCTGACAGAGAGGAAACAATGAACAGCTATCATTAGGGAGTGAACATGTTGCGAACCTTTTCTTTTAAGTCAATATTTTTCCAGTAAATACTTTTCTTTTGGTTAACTGTACTTAATTTCAACAGAAATACTCAACCAGTAACATAGCTACTCGTGATATATAACTGATTGTTTACTTGCCATTGACCACCATGTATATTATCAACAAGCTCTTACCACTGCAGCTATTTTGCATAGAGACAGTATCACATTTTCCAACCACAACACAGGGGGTGTTTGATGGACGACATGAAAATACAGCCTCCAACTCTCTCAGCAGACGGAGAGGTTCTTTGAGGTCAGTGACAAAAAGCGTAACTCAGTGCAACACAGCTTTTCAAAATTAGGAAGTATGAGAATAGACGTCAAGAAAACCCCAGTCTGTCACACACTCACAGCGGCTGATTATGCAGAGAAACAGTGGGATAAGCGGAAGAAATGGACCAAAATAACACAGAGCAGCCTTAAATACAATACACCAGTGGCAGGACTTGCATAGATACACTCCACACTGCTGCTGTCTGATAAAAATGGTCTCTCGGTGTCTTATGAAAGTGCAGTTCATTGACATAAACAGAGTCATATGTAGAGCAGTGGTTGACACAAGCCTGAAAAGGAGATGCATTTCTTGACTGAAGTGCATATTATGCAATAGAGGGTTTGGGTTGTTGGGAACACTTAGCTGCAGAAAATGACATGTTGATGTCACCTCTTAAATTTATATATTCATCCATCTGTCTGGGCTACACTCCCTGCCCTGCTGCAGTGTAGTGTTCATCTATTAACGTAGGACACACGGGCCAATATTACACACAGGAATCCAAGTCAAATATGTTGGACTACGATTGTTATTACAGGTGTAAGAAAATAAATATATTTGTATGAATTATTTGTGACACTTCATTTTGTCTTGTGTTTGATCCCCTGTATATGAGAAAGCAGCATTTTACTTTTCCAGTGTCATGTTTTTGCTCACAATTTATCCATATGTGTGTTATATACAAGCTTATAATAAAAGGGAAGTGGACTTAAAGTGTGTGTGTGTGTGTGTGTGTGTTGAGCATCACACAAAATCTGTAAAGAAGTGACTGCTGAAGTTTTGCATACTTATATATTTTAGGTTAAGGAAAAGACTAGCAAAAAATGGCTTGAATGAACCAACTTCATAGAACCAATATTTTGGGAGACATTAGTAATTATGGAATAAAATAGCCTTACAATCACATTGCTATGCCCATGAGGACTGATGGGAAATGCAGTACCATGCTGCATGATGGGAAATGAAGTTAAAACAGGAACTAACATTACTAACTTCAGTCCCTAGATATCTGTATTAATAGATTAATTGTTGTTTAATTAAAATAAAATACTCAGCGCGCTGTTCAGGATGTGTGTCTTTTAAATGACTAAAGCAGCAGCACTAAAGGTCTTTTCAAAAGAACCCCTTCTAGATAGTTTGGTTGAGCACTCTTTGCAAACTGCAGTTCTCTTCTCACTAACACTTTAAAATATCTCCACACCGCCGGCATTTTAGGCCGAGTGGTCACAGCGCGACTGCACACTGTCCGATGACGTCATCGTTTTTGTTTAGTTTAGAAATAAAGAAATCAAACTTGTATCTCTTATTTTTTTAAAGTCTACAGTGCATATGGGAAGTCCTTCGTTATTACCAATGGTTCTTTTGTTCATTCGGGGATTTTAGGTAAGGGATTTTTAATCTAGTTGACACACAAACACAGTAGGTGACAGTAATGAACTGTAATGCTACCACTCCCTTCAACACAAGAACGTACGAGAAAATCCTTTCTGAAGTATGTTGGAGACATAGCAACACAGCAAGGTGAACTCAAACTTGAAATTCCAACTCATAAAGTTGGAATAAAATATTTTTGGCTCTTCTCATGACATGACTGTGATTTATTCTTGATAGATTAAATGCAACTGGGACTGGTCAAAGGTGATTACTGATGTGTACAAATAAAAATATAAGGAGGAATGTGTCTCAAAATTATTCCAATTTTATGAACAACAGCGAAGATTTCAATACCTCATTCTAAAGTAATGACAACATAATTCTCATTTTCATGTGATTATACACTAATGAAAACATTTTTTCCTCATATTTACAGCATTATCCACTCCAAATTCCTCAGAATTTTAGGTTTGAATGGTCAGGTAGGGCCAAGGGTCGAATTAGGATTCAGCCTCAGTTTCAACTGTGAAGAGAAGACTTCAAGTTGCAAGGTTGATGGGTCGAGTTGCAGCAACAAAGCCATTGCTGAGACTTCAGAATAAGAAAAAGAGGCTCGTCTGGGCCATGAAACAGCACCAGTGACGAGTGAAGAGTGGAAGAAGGTGCTATGGACTGATGAATCCAAATGTGAACTCTTCAGTT
This sequence comes from Maxillicosta whitleyi, assembly GCA_029822895.1. Classification (NCBI taxonomy): domain Eukaryota; kingdom Metazoa; phylum Chordata; class Actinopteri; order Perciformes; family Neosebastidae; genus Maxillicosta; species Maxillicosta whitleyi. The sequence continues at coordinate 3,455,502 of JAPSES010000144.1, read as the reverse complement.
CTTCCTACAGACTTAAACCCCATGGAGCTGGTTTGAGATGAACTGGACAGAAGAGTGAAAGCAAAGCATCGTACAAGCAGTTTATGTTCCATTGTCCAGGCCCGACTAATTATATACCACCTCGATAAGCGTGCTCATGGCACAGGCGTATCAGGTTGGCATAGAGATCCAAACACATGATGAAGTATGAGCCCAAGGGCAGGGCTTCCTAGGATTGTGTTACAAAATAGTGAGGGGCACTCTGCTTCATGGCAAGTCTCATAGCAAGAAAAAAGAACATTCATGAGGTCAATATTCTAAGAAAAACTGACTTTGTACTCGGAGCTATGTAATGATCTGTGCCATCCCTCAGCTCACAGCGATAACAAAACAGTGGAGGTGGGAAGAACCGGATCGCTAGAGACAGAACACACCATAAGTAATAGGATCAACCTATTTTTTCCACATTTGAGTAGGAGTAAAGGAAAGGGGGGTAGAAAAGGAGAGAACACAGGTGGGTGGCATCTGTTCTGATTATTGGCTATCAGTACTGACTGACAGAAGGAAATATGCTTATTATACTGATGGATGTCACAGCCACACCTGGACTACGTTATTTATAAAGCATTACATGAGAGATGAAGGAAGTTCAGCAGTGTTTACTCTGCCAGTATCTGCAGCTGGTCCACATGCCATTGTGCCGAACCCCTCTCTATCGAGAGGAAACTAAAAGGCCATCAGAGTCTGAATCTCTGTGTTTGTGTTTATGCAATTACGACAGAACTATCTACATGGCTGTTCCTCGCTTTTCTTTTAAGAGACGGAACATGAAAAAAAATGCACAAGGGTGGGGTTCCTAGACAATCAACTCAGTGATAACTAGGGTTGGAGAAACTAAATGGGTCAGTAGTGCTGAGACTACCAGAGATCAGTACAGTAATAGTTAACCTAATCTTGCACTGCCACTCATCCAATCACCACATTTGTTCTAAAAAAAGAACCTACTGAGAAGTGCACCATTAAACTACCCAAAGTCAAGGGAAAAAAAAACACCTTTACATTCCTTCATGTCGTTGTCATATGTGGTATCATAAAATGCACAGTGAACACAGTGTACACATATAGCCTAGCATAAGTGTAGCTACAGTTCACTAAAACTGTGACAATACAATGTGGTATATTCTTGACAAGGAAATGAGTCTGCAACAGGTCAATGTCAGACATTTCGAGAGAAAAAAAAGCTAGTTGTAATTAAGATTAGATTAGATTTTACTTGATATGGGCAAACATCAGCATTGGAACAACATACAATTATGCAGAATAGACAGACAGTTTAAGTGGTTCTATTGGTGAAATGCTAGTAAGAAATGACAGAAAAAGAATAAAAAACTAAATAGAAATACAATACTGGTAGAAACATAATACAGGTAATTACAGCAGTTAAACCAGGATTGTAGTTGCGACACCAGTGCCGTTTCCGTTTCAGCCATCCTCTGTTAAAAACAAAATTATGCTTTTTTTTTTTTTTTTTTTACCTCAGTTGGTAAACAGTTTTTCAGTTTTGTTCTTTTAGAGGAGAAAGCTGAATGTCCATATGAGATTTTGACAATACAATGCGATATTTAACATGAATTGTGCTGGAGTCTAGTGACAGAGACTAGGGAGCGTGACTATGTAAGCATTGAAAATTACACTTCAGATTGAAATAGTTGATGGAACTATTGAATTTGAAAATAGTGTTTTACAGGAAGAAACACTGATGTTGTCCCAATGGTTTAAGGGGTTAGGCTTTTTTTTTTTCAACATTTTCAAGAGTGTACAAAATGTACACCTGGGGGGAGGGGGTTAATGAGGGATGTACGCTTTCAAATTGTCAAATAAATGTCGATACCCAAGATAAAAATAAAGTCTCAGAAAAAGTTGTGCCGAAGGGTAGGATCAAACTTTCAAAATTGGGATCTGTAGCCGTGCATGCTTCCACTGCACCACCGTGGCTTGCTGGTTATATAGTAGATAATATTATCAACAATTTGTGTACTCTCTTGGAGGGGGGGGGGTATTTTGAAAGAGTATGTTTTGTACACTCTTGAAAATGTTGAAAAAATGGATGACCCCTAATGGACATACTGTCTATGGTCCCAGGAACTGATACACTACGACAGGTGGAAGAAAAATCCCAGCATGCATATTTTCCAGGCAAATGCAAGTTACCAAGAAGGTTATGCAATTCATTACAAAAGGGGAGAGGACAGGGCTGGGGGAAAAAAAATCCCAATCCAAATCTATTTTCAGCCTTGAGCTAAAGTGCTCCAGAGTTTTTTGGCATCACTAACAAAAAAAAAATCCAGTTACCCTTTAGGATATTCGAATTCAAGGGCAAATCAGACTTTGACCTACTTCTGTGGACTGTGGAGTGTTTTTGGGTGGTAGAAATATACACTTTGGGTAGCCATAGGTGTTTTCAGACAAGTAGGGGGTTAACTAAATGGTAAATGTTCTACTCTTCTACACCTTTGTCAAAGTTCTTTACAAAGCCTCACATTCACACACCCCCTCATACACCAGTAGCAGGATACTACACTAATGTACCATGCCAGACCAACTGGGAGCAATTTAGGACACTCAGCTCAACACTAAATGCACTTCAACATGTGGACAGTGGGATTTGAACCACCAACCCTTTGGTCATTGGACAACCTGCTCTATCAACTGAGACACAGCCGGCCGCAGCTACATGAAAGACAGGTGTAATTATAAATTACTGAGCTTTTTTTTTTTAAAATGTGACTAATACTCTACACCATGTCTCAACAGGAGGCTTCGGTCTCTGTTTTTGACAGTAATGAGAACCAATGTTAGGTCATCTATATTCATTCTATATTCATTCAATGGCTGCTGCTTTGGGGTCAGTCCTCGTCACCATAAATATGTTTTAATACTACAGCTGGTTTGAGGGTTCCAAGTAAATCTTATAGTACGAATTCTCTAGGGATCCCTTTCATATCGAGCAAAAATGGTAGTATGGCAAGTGTAAGTAAAATACCTCTACCTGAAAAAAAAAAAAAAAAAAACTGAATCAGAGATAAAGTCAAACTGAGACATGAATCAGAACTGAACGGATTCAGTAAATCGGTGGAGATACCCGACCCATGGTGGGAGTGCACTGTGAAAGGATGTACGGCTGATCTCTGGCATGAAAGTAAAGCTTGCTGGCCAACTTCCACACATTCCCCGCCTGTCAGGACGGGGCCTACTCTCCCAGATTCCAGCCAAGTCAGCGCTCTGCTCCATTCCTTCTGTCCTACTCTCTTCCTCACACACAGTGGCATCGCAGGTAAAATGGGTCAAGATAATTACCAGATATGACAAGTTTACACACTCAGAGGTCTTACCTGCTTGCTCCAAGAGCCTCTTATTTCCTGGGCCTCTGCTCCTGGCTGGGGTTGGCTGGGTAGTGGTGGGGACCCTGCATCTGATGAACGAGAAGACAAAACTGACTGTGAGAAGGAAAACCACAAAATGTAGCAGATGTTTGTAAAAATGCTTCCCTGGGTGTGCTCATGCCGTTTCTGAGAAGAAACCACGAAGGTTAAAAGAGTAAATAAACAAAGTGTATGAAAAATCAGTGATTTTATACCACAAGACTAAGAGACATAATAAGAACATATCTGCCTCACAGGCAGAACACTATGTGAACAACAACATGACTTGATGTATGCTTTCACACAAAGAGGCCCCATCATCTGAGATAAGAAAACAGAGTACAGAGTGCTCGAAAGTAGTGCCCTTCCTGACCTTTTCCAGATCTCTGCTCAGCCTCCAGTCATACCATCTTCTTTCAGTCACATCCATGCCATCAAATTCAACTCAAACTTATAAAGGAGATCAATTTAGACGTCACTGACATAGACAGATGGCTACAACATGAGTATAAGCAGCATACGTGTAACAAACACTGATAATGACAATATAAAACCTGATGTATTCAGCTAGGACTGAGCAATATGGACAAAATAAATCTGGATTTTTCTTATGGTTTTGATTGTTTTTTTTCCTTTCTACATCTAGTCACTCTTCAGAATGACCGTTTTCAACATCCTTATCCTTTTTGACTATGTACGTAGGTCGATGCCCTGTCACTTTCAATTGTATGCTTTTGTTTCAGATTTTTATTTTTTTTATTTTACGTTTGTCATAACTGTCTTTTTTATCCACATTGTGATGATCAGATCCAACCCAAGAGCATCCATTCAAGCCTGGCATTAGATTGCATCTAAAAATGTCTCGGAAGTGATCACTCTCCAGTCATATCTCACTTTCTCAAGCTCATCTACAGCCTAAAACAATTCATTTCAGGTTTAACAGGCTGAATTTGTCAACTTTAAACATTCCATTTGTTTTTTTACTGGATCGCTTGGATTTAATGAATGTTTAGCTGCTCCAAATATGGTTATGTTTATACGGCATTATATGAACTATAAATATTGTATTTCCTCACAGAGATAAACATGTCAGTTATTCAGATCTGTAAAAGGTAGCATTGTATTAAGCACAATACCATAATGCTTTGCAGGCACACTGTCTTTAGAACAGGTTAATATAATGTTCTTGGTGTGCTATACAGATCACATCAGCTGAATAGGTAGGTATTCATTATCATAACGCACTCCTGCTTAGAATGCTCTGAGAATGTACAGACATACACTTCAGACCACCTGTAAATTTATCCAGAGATCAAACTTAAATGCATCCTGCATCCACCTGCAGCTGCCATTACTCAATGTTGACTAGAAAACCTAACATGACCTGCATCTCTTACCTTAAGTACAGAGAACTGGCACTGCTATGTGAATGACAGCAGGCACAGCACTTATCTCAATTTTGCCCATTTTACATCATCCAAAAACAGGAAATTGAAGTAATTCAACATATTGCTATTCAGTTCGGCTAAATGTAACTACAAAAGAACTCACACCTGCAAGAAAGTATGAATCATGTGCAAAGATGTGAATCCTCTCAGCAATCACAAAAATAAATCTTACAGGTACAGTCTGAAGTGCCAATGGATTTCTTGGTAGCACTTAAGCTGAAATGTGAGGCACAAACTGTAATTAGAAGCTAGTAATACTGTATTCATTTTTCATCAAGTCACACCAGAGGTATTTCACATTTAAATGCATAATTTGTTTGCACAATTTAAAGAACCGTCTTCCCCCATTTAGTATTGTATTGCACAAATGTCAAACGCACAGCCCGCCAAAAGGTCCAATCCAGACAGTAGGATGAACTGATAACTGGATTTGATTTGTGAAATGCAAAAAATGCACATGAAGATTCAAGCATGTTAAGAAATATTTTAGTTCAGGTTCCACATTCAGACCAATATAATCTAAAGTGGATCTAAAAATGTATAAATAATGTAACCTCCAAATGTCTCTCTGTGAATAACCTGAACAAATATGAAAAATATAAAATTAAAGGAAAGTAAGTGTAATTTTACCAATATTGTGCCTGTTACTAAATGCTGGGGTGTTAACGGGGGGGGGGGGGGGGG
>JAPSES010000144.1:3437709-3449869 GCA_029822895.1 Maxillicosta whitleyi | reverse complement strand
TAGATAGATAGATAGATAGATAGATAGATAGATAGATAGATAGATAGATAGATAGATAGATAGATAGATAGATACTGCTACAGACAGCCTCAAGGCGCCAATTGTTGTTGTTACTGCATCATATCAATAATTTTAATTGATTATACATATTTATATGTATATGTATAATAGAAGATATTTTATGAACTATTTGCTGACTTCTGTTGCTTGGATGAAGATTCAGCTACTAAAGAAGCTGCTAAAATGCACATGTTAGTAGAGATTTTACCACCCTGTAGCTCTGCTGATGCTCTTTCATTGTCAGTTTGATCCTTTAAGCCCTTAATTTTTCTGGCATTTACACCTTGTGAAAACTAGTCCAGACCTTTCCTGAGAACTTGGTACAAGGTGATATTCTGTAAAATAAACAAGTCTGACATAATTTGCCAATCATGAAACAGTTCAGAATTTCCATTGTAAATGAAAGTGCTTTTAAATCACACAAGTGCTGTGAAGATGACTTTGTGATGAGTTGTGTGTGTATGTGTATCTGCCACATCCTTTAGAACAAATCCTTTTATGACAGCTCCTTTTACAAAAAAAAAAATAATGAGCCATTCTTACTATTAATAATGCAGCTGTCCAGAAAAAATTAATCTGATTTGATGTTTCACTTCTTGAATCAGTTCACACTGAACATTCAGACGATATCAGAAGGTGGTTTGTTTTCTTTATTAAATAAATACTGGCATTAATATATTCTCCATATTAAACCACTAATTCTACATCTTTTACTAATGATAGTACAAACTGTATTCAACTGTTTCTAAAGTTCAATTCATGACACTGGGAAGACCTGACCTGATGTTTTTTCTTACACCACCAGAGGGCAGCACAGACCTACTCAGCTTCAACACAACTGAGTCAGTGTCAGGGGGCAGCAGATGATGTGGAATTGTAGGTTCCACATGAAAATTTGTTGATGGCTGAATGATGTTATTCATGGTTTATGTGTTCGTGCCTAGTTTCAGTGTCGTGTAACTACAGTGTCAACTGCACTCAGAGAGGTTCTGAAGGATCACCACATTTGACCGTAATCAGAACCATAATCAGAACTTAAGTGTTCTTGTCTTGGTGGACCTCAGCAGTGATAAAGCAGTTGGTAGTGTCATGTGCTGTATGTCTGACTTACTGGGGGCAGGGGTTAAGGGCACTCCCTTAAAGTTCCCCTCATAATGTTCTCATTGTCTGAAATTTGCTCAACCTATGCCGGGCTCAAAGGAAACAGCCTGTGCTGTGTAGTTCTAGGTCCAGCATGCTTCCATTACCGAGTTACTCTCCTCTTATTTGATTAAATGTACCCTAACTCAGTCCAAACCCACACTGTGCATAATCTCATCAAAGATGATAAGCGTGTAATAAAAAGCATATTTAACTTGAAAGAGTACCTTATGTGAATGCGTATAATTATGGATATCAAAATATAATCATTTGTTTAATTGTGAGGCCTTGCCAAGAGGTATGTAATTGCTTGAAAGAAATACGTTTGAAATTGGAAGGCAGTGTCTGAGATCTGACCTGGGCCTGGGTTGGCATATGAGTGATCAGAGACATGGGCGAGGGTCAGGCTTAAGGCCAACTTCCTGTTTTGCATGTGTATGTTACAGCCAATAGTAAAAAGAATGGATCACAATGAAGAAAATGCAGTATGTGTGTACAGGACCAGTGTTCACTGACTGTGCAGATACTACAACCATGGCCTGGGGCTGAGGAATATAATATATGATGAGGTTTGAAATTAATATATGGCAGCAATGTGTTTAATAAAAGTGAAATGAATTGCAGCACACACCGTTTGGAGGCAAAAGCTTGTATTTTGTGTCACTGATATGGGCTGGTGATTATTGTCATTTAATGTCTGCAGAGGTCAGCCAAAGTCTGACCATTAACTTGTTGGCTTTATTAGATGCATACACTATCTGAGGAACAGGTGCTGGCTCCTAATGATCCTTGTGGGAATTTGGTTTCATCTTTGACTAATTGGAACGTTAACAGGACAAGAGTTATCCTAATAGCCTCATGTTGCCAACCCTGCGGAAGTTTTTAGGGGGCGAGAAAGGAAAGGGGGTTAAAAATAGACTCCATCAATGCACGATGGGAAAAGACCTGCCATTTAAATCCCGACAAAGCAATTTGCAGCTCATAATCAAGAGAACGGAAACACTTTATCGCATTTCCCTTTACAGTATAAGCCGCTCAGTTCCGCCACATCCACAGCAGCATTAACATCATGCAGACAAAAGTTGGCAAAAGTTGGCTATTGCTTTTTCCTCTTCTAACGAGTCCACTGGCATAAAAACAAAAGTTATAGCTAGGAGGTTGTTTAATGAAGTGACTTAGTGAAAAATCTGGATATTGTTTGTTTTTTGTGATCCAGAAAATTGTTAATAAATGCTGTGGCAGTTTAAAAAAAAACAAAAAAAAAAAAAACCTCCAAACTATCTTACAGACCCACTAAGACCCCTGCCAGTGGGACAGTGTATGTGGCATTATGTGGACTGGAGCTGGAGGGTACCAGGAGGTCAGTGTGAGAAGGTTTTTCTCTGTGAATAGTCTATCTTTTCCTTGAATAGATGACACTTGGTTGTATTTATAGACACGGTATTCCTAGAGTTATGATGAACCTGAGGCCCCTGTTAACAAAACGCTCGGTTCCTATTTATAAACTATGAGTGCGTATCAACACACGCAATTGTAATTATTTTGGTTTATTAAAGAATTATTGCATGTTATCTATTGTCTCTCCAGGTTATCATTAAGATAGAAATCAGCAGTGACTGAAAACATCACGTAGATCACTGTGACAAGATGATTACATTGGAGATTCACCAGAGGACGCGTTTAGAAAATAAACATCTCTATATTGAGTAAATCCGTGGAAATTGTGGCGGATATAATGCGCTTCAAGTACGACCTGGTCCAACAACAGAAAATGAAAAAACTCGTGCTGATTTGAACAATCGCCGGATTTTCTGCGAATCAAATCTTTGCATATTTTCCTGTTTGGAACAGATGTATACCAAACAGTGGTGACCCCCACTCTCCCGTTGAATGGGGTTGGGGTGACGTGCGCCGCTTCGAGGTGGAAACTGTTGCTCCTCAATCTCAAACATTAGTAAGAATGCCAAGAATTCAATTGTGTGCAGGCATTGGGAAACCGGCAACCTGCGTGTGACTTGACCGGCCGGGTCGCATCGCCGGTGCCCCGTGGAGCATGCAGGCTGCCGGAGCCGCTCCAGGTACGGTGCGTGCGCGTGCGTGTGTGTGTCCGTGACGGAGACAGAGCCGGGGTCAGTTGCGTTGCTTCTACAATGACTTGACCTCATTCGTCTTGTTGGTTCTAATCTGCCATCTCTGAGAGCACAACAAAGGATACAATCATGGTTATTCACTTACAGGCGCAGCGGAAAACACGCGTGACAACACAAGCGCGCACTGCGTCGAACCCTTCACCTGGGAGAGAAATTATTATTGATACAAATATCTATAACATACGTTTACATACGTGCATTCTTGACTGAAAAGTAACAAATAGAAGAATCCGTCCTTTTTTTATCCACTGTGACTGTGGATTTGCACATACAAGCAAATTTAGTTGCATTTATTGATAGTTATAACTTGATAATTTTTGTACCGTGCAAATATAATTCCACTTTTTAATCTACTTCCATTGGTATGTTTTTATTATGTGTTATTTAATAGAATTTAATTTAATTTTTCATTATTTTTTAGCTGAATGAGGAATAAACTGCTTGCTATGGTGTGACCAACTAAAACGCAGAGGCAAAAATTTATTTAGAATAGAAAATGAGACAGATAAAAAGAAAAGAAAAAGGAAAATATGTATAGCCTATATATTGTAATACAATTTCAGATGTTAAAATGCGTGTTGTAGTCCATCAAATGTTTTTACAGACCGGGTCAGGGTGTTTAATTTGGATTTTTATGTGAAGATTTTTCTAAAATCTCTGGCCCTGTTTGGGCCGTGGACCTCGGCTTGACTTATCTGTCCCAGTCCCACAGATATCCTGTATGCGGGCCCATTGTCCCGGCAGCCCGGCTGTGCTGTTACACACACACATACACACCTGTTGTTGAGTCCACTCAGATTATATTTACAGATATAACAGTGGAGATGTGTGTCCAAAATGTGGAGCATAAATAAAATAGATTAAAATGTAAATAAATGAAGCATAATATGAATGTATGGATATTTTATGAGCAACTGAGAGCAAACACAGAACACCAAAACCAATGTGAGCACACTAAAATAAAACTATAAAAACTTCACTTTTTATAACTATATCAGTACAGTGGCTGTTAATAATCAGATTACAAATTCTGTTACTGTACCAATGAGTTGAAAATGTGAGAAGTTAATTGTTTTAATACATTTTCCAAACATCTAAAGTTAAATCAAGACAAGCTCAGAAATAATAAACTGTGTCCATGTCCGTCTATAGTTTATATAAAGGTTAGTTACACTCGACGAAACATTATTTCTTGTAAAACACTTATATTTATTATTTTTAGAAGAGTGTTTAGAATACACTTGCCTTTCAAAAGCGCCCTTATCTCCTTATTGTTTACAAAACATTAATGTGAGGAAGTAGAGAATGTACACAGCTACATTTCAGACTTGCCCCGATGCTCCCAGTGCGCACAGGAGGATGGAGAGGTGTCACTGTTACTGGGACTGGTCCGACAGGGTCCATGCTGCCGGGATTTTCCTCTGTTTGTTCTGTTACTGCATTAAACGGAACTGTTCAAAAGTAAAGGCTGATCAGATTATGATGAGAATACACACTCACAGTGTGTGCGCTACGTATGTCACGATATTGGCTGAAAATAATATTCCTCGTTGAGTTTCAATAATGCTGCAAAATTTCACTGAAATTACTTTAAAATAAATAAATAAAAAACAGTAACATGACTTCAGTATATATGACCTCCAAAATAAAATGTAGATCAGTGCAATGTGAACTCAGTTTGGCCAAATAATTAATAAAAAACTAAAATTTTGCAAAAATTAAAACGAGCCTTTAATACATTTCAGATAAACCTAGTAATGTATTTTTTTCTTTACATTTCTAAACCGCTTTTTATATAAAATTAAAATTATTCGTGTAAAACTGTCGCAGGACATTCAAACGATATCTTAAAAATATAAAATACAGTTTTGTCTTTCCTTTTTACCCGGCTATAAATTTTATTTTTAATAACTTTGCGTATTGATTTGTGATCTAATTTTTTTTTCTTTTAATATTTAATTTTTAATATGGTGTTTTTTTTTTTTTTTTTTTTTTTTTTTATTCTCCCTTCTCGTGTGTATAAATTGGACCCGATGCGTCCCCTCCACAAATATTAAAAAAAAAAAAAAAGTCAGCTCCCGTCTTTGTTTTCGTTCTTTCTTGTAGTTTTCTTGAATTACCAGTGTGTTTGACAGCCTTGGCGGCGCACACTGGGCGGATTAAAAGGTAGACGCGTCTAGTCTACCTCCATGTATGCGCTCCACAGGCGTGATTCATGGTTCAAAGTGGACTTCCCGGGCTTCAGAATGAACGCCGCCGCCAAAATGAATGATCATTCAAAGGTTATCCCCCGACCTTATTATTAAAAAGGTCTATTAGATTTGAGGAAAAACTTTGCTTTTTAAGAAATGATAAAATGTGCAGGGTGGCTGTCAAAACAGTAAATTCATTATGATGGAACACCTCCAAGTACTAGTTCGAACCAGATGGCTCCAACACTCATATTCCCGGTGATTCCTTATAATAAAATGTTAGTGATAAGAGGAGGAACGGGCTTCAGATCAGTTGGTGATTAAGGCGTTTCACTCGTCAACATGTCTCTGCTGTAAAGAGGTTCGCCCCCGGGGGGACGGGATGGTCCTCTGGGGCCCAAGGGAAACTGTCTACGTAATACAACAGTCTCACACTCAAACACAACAAGAAGGAGGAGCTGTCTATGTGAATTTTACGCTTTCGTCTTCCAGAAAAACATTCTCAACATATGTCTACACTTGAGCAAATTTGTAACTGAGCACAGAGTAAAATGGTTTCGATGATGTCACATTTTGCACCTCTGCATTACCGACACTTGTTATTATTTTAAGAAGGATTTTGTCTTTATTTTTTTACTAAACAATTGTGTGTCATGAGCTCCACATGGAAAATCCATTTAAATTATTGTGATAGGTCCGTATAGTTACTTAATCCGTAGACTGAGAGGAAAAACAATCCGCGTTATAACTTCTGTGTAAGTATGTTAATGAAGGTTGTAAACTATGTAATACTACAACTACTGTCATTACTACTGTTCCTCATATGTTTTTGTTATTTAAAACAAAGTACCCTACATACCGACAAAGGTTAAGTGTCATTGGTTTGGTTGATTTTTAACCTGCTTGGGGCCGAGCTTTAAAAATAAAATAAAATAAAATAAAATAAAATAAAATAAAATAAAATAAAATAAAATAAAATAAAATAAAATATGAAATACAAAATTAAATAACTGTGGTGTGTGTTGCAAATACTGTATTTTAGTGTTTTAGGCTACTTAGTAAAGGGTTGATCAAACTACAATTTTCCAATATTATTATTATTATTATTATTATTATACTGACATACGTTTTAAAAAATAATGTGCAAATGAGTAACACAAGCAAAAATTAAACTGGACTTATTTTACGCATTACGCAGTAGAATATCCACACAGCCAAACCTCACCAACCCGTGCACGGTGGTTTGACAAATATAATTTTACTCCTAATTCCTTTTTTATATTAAAACTATCCATATACTGTAACATTGCCCTGACAGAGTTGACTCCTGTTTTTTTTTTCTTTCTGATAATAGCTTGCCAACAGTGGTTATCACTGCCTAAAGCATAAAACAGACCACTGTATTACTTTAAGAAATACAAGTTTATTAAGAAATTCACAAACCTAGAAAAGAGGGAAAAGTGCTAAGTAAAATGAAACATGGCCCCAACATGAATGAGACATTACTAATCACGTTTATAAAAAATAATAATAATTAAAAAGATAAACAAATCCTGGCACGGTGTGATGTCATCTTGGAAATTATACATGCACATGGGATCAAGAAATGAAACAAAAAAGACCCTGAATAGTATTTTTGGCAGTCTTTCGGACCCCCACCCTACCTTTGTAACGGCCATGACATAGGTGAAGTTTGTCCATACAAGTTAGTAAGATGGCCAAATGATCTCTGACTCAATTACATATTAAAGCACTGACATAATTAGGGCATTTTTTTGTTCACGGTTCATTTGGTAACAGTTAGGATAAGCTGTGCGTAAAGATGAAACAATCATTACGCATGCCGATAACACACTACTAAGTATTGTCAGCAGTGTCTATCCCAGTCCGAATGAAAAGTTTTTCATGTCACAATTCTGATTATATCATCAAATTATGGCCACCAGTCCAAGTGTAACACAGGCGCGTGAAATGGCTCCCAGAATTTGTGCTACCTGTTGCGTCCTGGTATCTCCTTTACCTCCAGTTTCCATTTGTCTCTAAATCATTTGGAGCCATACCTCCCCGACGGCATTCATGGGTATCAGCTTGGACCCAAACAGCCCGTCAGAATAGTCTCTTCACAAATAGTCTCGGTTCTGTATTGAAATCACAGGAATTAACTCACACTCTCGTTAAAGAGTCCCCATTTTACGCACACCATTCGGTAAACTTTAAATATCAATCCTCGTGTGTAACGCCGAGTGTTTGGTCTCATGTTCCCAGTAAGAGCAGTGCATCATGGAGAGCTCCGCAGGTTGGCGGGAGCAAGCGAACTGAAGTCCGGCTCCGTTACTGGAGGAAACCGGGGGCGGTGCGGCGGTGGCCGGGCTCAGCTGCTGAGCATGATGGGGGTGTGCGGGATGGTGATGGTGGCTCATGCCGTTGTAAGAGTTCACCATACTGGGGAGCGCCATGCTCTGCACTCTAGAGTAGGGGTTATAAGAGGAAGGGGCGGACAGACCCTTCACGTTAACGGGACTCACGTTGCCGCTGGCCATCTGACAGGACGTGTAGGACATCGGGGCGGGCGGCTGTCCCAGGGACCAAGAGTTGTTCATGAAGCTAGACTGCAGGTACTTGGGGGGTGACAGATAGCCATAGCCGTCGCCTCCAAACAAGGACTTCCCAGGCTGGAAGTGCGTCGGCGGAGGTCTGAACGGCCGTTTCATCCGGCGCCTTCTCCTGTAGTTCCCCTTTTCGAACATGTCCTCACAGGCTGGGTCCAGGGTCCAGTAATTCCCTTTTCTCTCACCGCCGCCTTCCCGTGGGACCTTAATGAAGCATTCGTTGAGACTGAGGTTGTGTCTGATACTGTTCTGCCAACCTTTTTTATTCTTCTCGTAGAAGGGAAATTTGCTGATTATGTATTGGTAAATACCGGACAGAGTGAGGCGCTTTTCGGAGCTCTCCCGTATGGCCATGGCTATGAGAGCCACATAAGAGTATGGTGGTTTCTGGGACGGGTCCGGCTTCTCCGTGACTTTGTCCTGGACCGGTTCCTCTTTGGGTCGCTCTTTCTCTTTGGTCGTGTTCGTATCGTGGATCATCAACGCCATTGCGTCATCCTCCGGGTTTTGATAAGTGGCCATCATTGCGCACACCAAAACAAGTTCAGTCCAAACACTGACAAACACAACTGTTTAATGCCTCTGAACCCTCGACGGGCGAAATGATGCAGAACCCCAGGATGCACCGCGAACTGACAGCCGTCCTCCAAACTGCGCCCAGAGAGGTCTTTATTTTGCGGCTCGGAAGGTGACATGCATCAGACCCACTTCTTCTGCGGAATTTTCTTAACTAGTTTCTGATGGAGGCGCAACCCAAGCTGTGTTTTGTGAGTCACTGAGCCCACCCCTTCCCTCTTTTTTCAGCTCCACTGACAGGCTGCTTTTGCTCCAATACTTTCCCTTCGGCGACGTAGTGCGTTGTGATTTGTGCGCATTGGAGTTACGCCTCCTGTATTTATAGTGAATGAAAAAAAAAACTCATCAGATTCTCCTAACACGCTGAAATTAATTTTACTCACAATGGGACTGAAATGACACACTATGAATATCTAACATCTATTTCTACAAAATTTCTTGGTAAACAACGGAGATAATCTATGTTTTTAGAAATCTTATATTTTTAAACACAAATTCACATTTTTACGCGTTACATTTTCTTTTTACATTCTATATAGAACCATGTATTTTCAATCTTTGATTATGTTTTTTTTTTTTTTTTAAGTACTAAAGTAATGGCTAAAAGTTTATTTATTTGTTACACGGAGTCCAGAAATTCAAGTAAAAATACAGCATTTTTAATAAGAGCATACATTTAAGTTTGCTGATGCTGAAAATAATATCTTTAAAAACACACATCTTAATTTAATTGTGACATTTTAACAATCGATTTTACATGAAAAATATCAAATGCATTGATCCACCTTATATGTGGACATGCACTTTTGTAACCTGAACAATGAATGAAATAAAATATGAAGCATGTTCCAAACATAGTCAAACTATTTCAACTAAATGTAGCTCTTGCATCCTAATATCTGAGAAATGCACATTTACAAACGGGTCTGGTGTCTGCTGTTTAATTAGCTCACATTGAAAATGGAGGTGCGTGGAGGGGTATACATTTCCCTGGCCACCCATGCGGGTCCCCCTCGGGTTTCTCTGGGAGTGTATTTCCGTGCTCTGAGAGTCTTTGCAGGTGGAACAGCATTGGCATGTGTGTCATCACCCTGCACCCAGCCTGCAGCCTGGCCGCAGCAGCTGAACCGCGCTGAGAGCCAACCATCTCTCAACGTGCAATTACTGCAGACTCACAGTTTCAGGCGTTACAACGCCATGTTATTTCTTGTTTCAATGTCTTTTTCACATGTTTAAGACGGAGAGCATTTCCCGATAATCTCAACACAACTATAATGACGCGCTTTGTAAGTATTTGGCTTGGTGTCAACATTACATCATTCAGTGGGCTATAAGCAGGGGGCTATATGTACTAATTAATAGGCTGCATCCATCACGAAGGTATAACAGCCCACATCATAAATGAACTTATTGTTTTGCATATAAATAACAATATGAGTCAAACCTACGGCCTACCGTTAGGTTAATATTGACCTGTTGTGTATTGATTTTTACTGACTTTGGATTACACCAACAATGCAACATAAACGTCCTGTCCTAAAATAAAACATTTTCACTAGCCTATGACCATAGACAGAGAATTTTATTTTATTTTATTGTGTTTTGATCAATTTTTAGCAGATGCAGGTTTACATGACAGACGCATGTCAACAGCGACATCATGGAATGGTTTGCAAGCTGAAATTTAAGTAGAAAACCACAATATATACCCTTTATAGCCCAATGTGTTTAGGTTTACCTCGTGATTTCAGAAGTTGTTTAGTCTTCTTTTATTGTTCCACAGAAAGTCTGCGGTTTTTCTCCCCCTCTCTAACTCTGCATCCAACAAAATACAGGGATCACCCGACAAATTTTGAGGGAAGTCCTATCTAAGGATAGCCTACAGTTTCTTTACCCATCAGTCTGTTTATATATTTTTCTACAGACTTGCATTGAGCTCCTAAAGGTTAAAGTAACCCTATTATTTGAACATAACTTCTTAAAGTGCGTTAACTATGTATATTGGCTTAAAAAAACACAAATTTATTAATCTTCATGAACATTATCTGCACATTTCTGTTTTATTCTATAGGTCCATGTAAATGCACATGTATATGCTATTTCTTAGTCTTTTTTTTTTTTTTTTTTTAACCTCTGGTTCACCTTTAGGCCTTTTTGCCAAACCATTAGAGACCAAGCAGATACATTTATATACAAGAGAAGTTCCTTAGATTATAGTAAGAAGGAAAAATTATGATTCACTGTAATTTGTCACAACAATACCTTAATTTATTTATTTATTTTTTAAAATCTTTTTAAATGTTCATATTAGGCTAGTTGAACACTTAACGCAAGGGCCTGTTCAGCTATAGTTCATTTAACCAGCATTATGGATGTTTCTGTTTTTGTTTTTTGTTGTTAAGTGTCATCTGTGAATGGGATAATGTTCTTTTTTATGTGTTAGGTTTTACCTGTAAGTGGGCTGTTGGAGCTGCCGTTATGTCACAACAAAGCTGTAAACTCGCGTGTCCAGAATGAGTAAACACGAGTGAAACCTGAAGCGACCGCAGTGTCCACGGGAAATGTTCATTCCACGGTACACCTATATCTATAAGCACCCGAGAGTCAAACCTTAAAATAAATTAAATACTTATTCCAAGGAAAACATCTTTAGACATTTTTGTCAATTTGTAGCTGTTTTAATGTAAAAACAAACGTGTCCATGTGGTCAGTAGGCCTCACATCAGTGGGAGGATTATGGAGAGAATAAAAAGAAAAGAGAGATTATCACCTGATTTAAACGGGCTTTAATTGTGAAAACTTGTTCATGATTTGCATGAGACGACGCAGGCAACAACTAAGTAAACCCTAACCCTAAACTAAGCAAAGTTTCTCCAATATCAAATCAAACCAAATTAATCTGTGAAAAACCAATAGTGCAAAACGGACCAAATATTAAAAATAAACACCAACTGCATGAATGAACTGGTTAATGAGGAGAAAAGAAGAAATAATGGCAATTCAGTACATTTCAGTGATTTGCTTCTTACCTGTTTTAAAGTTTTTATTTATGCTAAACTATCGTGCAAAACAGTGCCGTCCTGCAGGGTTCTAATGTGATATTTATTCACTTATTATCTTTGTTTCCTACCCGTCGTTTGCGTGTGGTACAGGCCCACTGCACCAGCCCTGCAAGACCCATCAGTGTAACGGGACGTAATGTAATTTGAAAGAGTTGAATTCCTGTCCTCACACACTTCCTGCCCTCGCAGGTCTGGTACTAGGATGTTTATGATAAAGCACGGGTGGAATGCAGCGGACGGATCCGTCGGGTCAGGTCGGGACCAGAGACAAACCACCCGGACTGGAAGGGATTCAGTTAGAATCTGACAACAGGGAACATCAGGGAACCTGCTGAGATTATTATTATTATTATTATTATTATTATTATTAT
>JAPSES010000144.1:3388086-3401150 GCA_029822895.1 Maxillicosta whitleyi | reverse complement strand
AGGCCCACAGACTGGTGAATTCCCTGTTCGTCAGAAATGTAATGCTAAGTTGTAGCAAAATTGTATGTATGCATTTACTCAGAACAGTGTTTTCCACCATCTATAAGGAGATGAGTTCATCTGAAAGGAACCACTTAGTCCTTGCACAGTTTTTTATTCAGTATCAAAACGTTATCACAACCAAAACCAGGAAAGCATTGTAAATCAAACAGAATTTGAGCACTGACTGGTCGTTTTATAGTGTTATAGTGCACTTTTAATCTAAACCATCAACCTAAAATGTTGTAACTTTTTCAGAGTCTGTGTTTGAATTACTGAATGGATGTAAGTCAATGTAGTATCCATAAAGTGATGTCAACACGACTGTTTATGTGGTAGTTCCAGGTGTGCCTAATAATGTGGCTACTGAGTGTACACACTGGTGCTGTTGCCAATCTGCTTTGTGGATCAGTGTGTTGTGTATTCAGCGATGCTCTGCTGCATACACGGGTTGTAACCGGCGGTCATTTGAGGTCATTTTGATTTTCTATCTGCTCAAACCAGTCTGACCATTCTCCTCTGTTCTCTGGCACCAGTGAGGCATTTTAGCACAGAGAACTCCTGCTCGATGGATATTTTCTCTTTTTTGGACCATCCTCTGTAAATTCTACAGATGGTTGTGTGTTAAAATCCCAGTAGATCAGCAGATTCTGAAATACTCAGACCAGCCTGTTTGGCGCCAACAACCAAAGCACGTTCAAAGACGCTTAAATAATTTTTTTCTGATGTTCATTTCAGCTTCAGCATAGACTGTCTTGACCATGTGTATAAATGTTTCAAAGTTTTCAAATGCTGCCATGTGATTGACCTATTTAGTATCGGTGTTAGCGGGCAGTTGGACAGGTGTAACTAATATAGTGGCAAAAGAGTGTATGTGTATCAATGTATGTGTTAAATTATGAGGATGTAAACCTGTTTTCACAGTTACTTGTGTGATTTCAGGGTTTAAATTGTGTTATTTTAAAGGTACATGGCATGAATTAATGGTAGGTTTAAGCGTGTTGTGATTATACTTAAGGATTGGTTAAGTTACAAGAGAAGTAAGATGTGTCTCATAAAAACAAATGGAAACATTATGGATGGCAATAAGTGTCAATAATAATAATAATGTTGTTTACAGACTGAGCTTCAATACAGAAAATTAATACAGTTTTCATACACTGTGAATCCATGTTTTACACAAAGGATATTTGTGGTACAGACATATTCTCCACTCCCAGCCACTAAATGACAAGACATCAAACAACAAACAAAAACATCCCAGAAACACTTGACACACACACTGGAAAAGTTAATGAAGTCACTAGTGGTTTTTACTACACCTTTGTGTATTCAAGGAACTACTGGAAGGATTTTTTCCATATTTTGAAATACATGTGTAGTCATTTACAATACTTACATTCAGGTAAATAACAAAAAAATCTTGTTATCTGACCTTAAATAAAGGTTGGGATTCAGCCGTGATAAGAGCTGAGAATGATATTTGGTGGAACAACTGTGATTCTCAATAGCTGCATGAGTCTTTGCATGTTCTGCCATATTCATTCATGTTCTCTATGCCACTCCTGTGGCAAAAATGCAGCCAGTTCTGCTTTGTTTGATGGCTTGTGACCATCCATCTTTCTCTTTATCACATTCCAGAGGTTTTCAACAGGTTCAGGTCTGGAAATTTGGAGTGGGGTCTTAATTTTTTCCAGAGCTGTATGGCTAAACTTACGCACGTACATATACATGCGCAGTGCAGGAAGAGGATGATGAGGCGGCTGACAGGAGCAAACAAAAGCTGTGCCCCTACGCAAACACACAAACACAATGAGCATTGAGAGAGCTGAACACACAGACATGGAAAAGGACTATAAGTAGCTCAGATTTGAAGTCCGCTTATCTAGACAAGAGTTTCTCCTGCAGTCTGTGTGCACTGGGCAGTTAAAGCCACACATATCCTTCCTCATTTGACCTTCTAAACAGCAGAATGTGTGTGTGTGTGTACGCGCGCGTGCAATAGATGGAAAATTAATAAGAAAGTGCACACATGTTTGTGATAACATGCATGCAAAGTGCAGGAGTGTGTAAAAGAAAGTAGCTGCTTTTTTGTGTTATTTAGTTTAGTTTTTTCTCTTCTCATAGTGATTAGCCAGGTTTTGTTTTGTTTGTCATTGTTGCCTTGTTTTGTTCGTGAGATCTGTTTTATCATGTTTGTGCATCCAAAATGCTCATATTGTTTGGTGTTTTGTTTCACTTTGTGTTTTTCTTTTTTGTTCTTTTTCTTTTTTTTAGGGCCTGTCCCATAATGTGGGCATAGATAAGTTTGTGTGCATGTTACAGTTTTGTTAATTTTGTTTTGTCATATACAGTCATTTAATTATTGTTTTTTTTTTTTTTTTTTTAATGAGAAAGTAGCTTCTTCATTATACTGAGAAATACAATGAAAACAAACCCAGAGTTTGAAGCGTGTGTTTGTAATACATGTCATAATACACATTAAAACACTTGTAACACTGTGGTAAAATTATTGATATAATAATTATGTGATATCTATCTGCCGGCGTGTGGCGCGGCGAGGTGAAAGAGAACCTAAGGAGGGATGAACGAGGGCGAAAGGTAAATATTTGGTCTAGTTAAAGTGGCGGTGTTTATGTTAAGAGTAGCGGAGCTGTTTGTCTGAAGCCTCTCTCCCCTTTCAGTGTGTAAACTTGGCTACCAGATAAAGCCTCGGCCCTGCTCACCTCTGAGAGATGAAGAAAAAGAAAGTGAGGGAAGGATAACAAAATAAACACAAAACAAAGGAAGGATTGCTTTTCCAGTGCTCCTATCTCTATCAGAAACATTTACTGTACCGTGGCACAACAAATAATGAGGTGACAAGTGAGCAAAACATAAATACGAGTGCAGAGGACCCACATGGAAGGCACAAAGCAGGGGAAACAAAAAGGTGACACAAAGACAAGCGAACACACTGATAAAGAGATCAGCTGAAGCAAATATGTCATTCCCAGAGGGCCCTAGGGTAAATTATAAGTCCAAAAATCACTCTGTAAAAATATGTGCTTTGGATAAGAGAGAGAAACACTGAAAAGGGTGATAAAGTAAGGTTTTATTGGGGGGAAAATGGTAAGGATGGATGAGGACAGAAACATGCAGACTGAGGCAGAGAGACGGAGATGTAAAGATAGACAGCAGCCAGAAAATGGAGAGTTTCAGTCAGGCCAAAGATGGGGAGATAACTCAGCCAATAAGGTCCTGAGTGTGAAAGAAAGAGGCTTTCAGAGAGGCATGTCAGCCCAGAAGAGTCTGCGCTCCAACAGAATATTTATACAGCAAATAGAATTAAAGAAAAAGAGAGAGGGGAAGAAGACATGGATGGAAGGGGTTTCTGTTTACGAGCATGCGTACCACGGCTGCAAAATGTAAAGCAACTATAATAAGTACAGTGGAGATAAAAATAACCAGGAATGATCTTTGTGGTGTTGGGCATAACCATTCACCAGAAGAACACGTTGCCATTTCTACATTTCTGCAAACCACAGATATGTAAGTATCTGCACAGATTGTGTATTTCAGTGTTACTGTAACCATAGAACACTTGGCATCATTATACATCTGAGCTCACAGATGATGTATTTAACCTTTTTTCTTGCATTATTAAACTTTTCATGATTAGTTTAAAGTGGCACATAAGGTATTAAATTCAAAATGTCATAAATTTAAAAGCCTTCGTATCAATTCCTATAAAAGACTATTATCAATCTGATTATTTTCAACAGTTGAACCAACTTTTGCTGACGACAGTGCGCTAAATTTGTGAAGAATGATGTGTAACCATTAGTGATGATCTCTAGGTATAAAATAGAGCCCTGCGGCTGTGGTTTATAAACACTTTACCCAGACAGGTTTCATTTGAATTTAATACCTTATGTATCACTTTAAGTACTGACAGTATTTGGTTTATGGTTCATGAGGATACTAGAACTTGGTTTAATACATAAAAAGTCAACAAGGAAAAGTGAATCACAATGTTTTCAGTCATATTCAGAACCAAACTACAACCCCTTCTTATCTTGAACTAAAGTACTTTTATCAACTAAACCTAAACCCTCACAGGAGTCGAGATGCAAACTCTATTCTCTGGTGGCACAGTGTTGGATTTTGAGGATCTATTCTCCATCCACCCTAAACATGGCCAGTCTGTACAGGATTAAAAAAAAAAAAAAAAAAAAAAAAAAAAAAACCAACCCATCTACAACAAATTTCACTAAAATTATAAATGTGTATGGTTTTGCAGAAATGCACAGAGGTGAATGAACAGGTTGGATGAAGCATGAATCAAATCTAGCCTTGAAATCTTTGGCTAATGGAACAGATGAAGCATGAAATCCGCTGATGTGTTCAGAACCTCAGTAGTATTCCTCTTGTGAGAATATAAGAGTAAGTATACTGGATCCGTAGTGATGATGGGTCAGTGTTGTGCAATTATAGGTACAGTGGTTAAATGTGATCATTCTAATGTGATTACTCTAATATCATCCCTTTTCTGAACCACCTTATCCTTGTGAGGATCACAGTGGGAGGATGCAAACTGGCTCCTGCGTCATTGGCCTGCTAACTTTCAATTCTGCCTTTGATGCATGATGATGTCACATGTACGTTGCATTGTTTTGGTTTAGAATGTAACCGACATGGCATTGAGGCAGAAATGTTCCAACGTATGGGTATATTTCATGCAAATAGATGACACCAAGGCCAATTGTAACATTTACAAATCTTCCATTTCTGCAAAGGGTAGAAATATGTGTAACATGCTGAAACATTTGTCCACACAGTCTGCAATTCATTTGCAGGAATGTCACATGTTTGATGTAACTTAGTGATGGTTGTGTATCTATCAGCAGAGAACACACAGAATGTCATCTGGGCCAGGTAAGGGGTGGGGGTGGGGTGCACAACACCGCAAGACATAGAGGAATTAGTAAAGCATCTTAAGTTTCACTTTCACTTTGTACAGTCGTATTGTATGACCCCCCCACAAGTCAGACCCGGTGTCATCTGTTATTATTTGTGTGCATACTGTATATGTTATATTTTCTTTGCAGAGATGGAAATATAAAAGACAGTTAATGTAAACTCTTGTATTTTTTCACCCAATGAGAATTGATAAGAAAATTGATAAAGAATTGGATCGTTTAGCAAAATTGATAATGGGATCAGTATCGTGAAAGTCGTATCAGTTCCCATCCCTAATTGTAATGTAAGTGTTTTGAGACTAGAATTCTACTGACTAGTGATGGGAATCTCTCACTGATCTGAATCTCTTACTGATAGGATCTGGGTCACATGAATCACTTGAGTCATTTGAGCCACATTTGCTCAATCATACTCAAAAGCATGCGTCTGAATTAGATGACTCTCACTGCGGTGCAGAGTAACGTCAGTATGGGCGGTTCTTCTGTGTTAGTAGCATGTGGTCCATCTGTCTGTGAGTGAAGGATTCACTGAACTGTCTTTATCAAGCTCAGACTGTTGGGCTCTCTGATAGATTTGTGCTTCCAATAAATCATCTGTTTAGTGTCATTTCTGTGACTTTTGTCAGCCTCTATGGGACTATATGTTATTATAAGGTTGTGACATATGACATTACCTGTGGTAAGACTCGCTGATCCAAGTAAATGGACACACTGATCTATAAGTTGTGAGTCATTTAAAGGATTCAAGTAAAAGATCCAGGTAGGGATTCACTAGATCATCTCCACTGCCAACATCTGAGGGTCTATATACCAATCCCATGATGCTGTCTTACTCAGATCACATGGATTCCCAGGCTGGTAAATGTGTAGTTTCCCATCACTGATCACATTCAGCCACATGTGTCTCTACAGTGTTTGTCTGAGGTTTGACATAGAAGCTCAGAAAAGTAACCTGAAAAAGCATTAGGTTCACTACACACACAAACAACATGTCTATACCGGCTGTTTTCCCCACTGGCAGGAGTTGACCGGTCATATACGATCATATATAGTCTTTACATTTGGACCAAGAGGAGAGAACTGCAGAGAAAAGGTAGATTTTTATCATTATTTGACTGATAATTCCAAGCTCTGAATGCCTATGAAAACCAATTCTCAATCTCTTTAAAGAATTACTTTAAAGAAGGTCAGTTTAACAAGCTCCTGCTACGTTCTTTTACACACAGCTCCACAAAATCTCTTCATATGTTTCTTGAATGTGTTTCATTTTGTCATTGCTTCATTAACCATCGCTACAAGTCTGGAAGATTAACTTTTCTCAGACCACACAAAGCCTATTGAGTAAATTAAAGATCATCTAAACTTATCTGAGCTGCATTCTCAGGCTTTATTGGTGACTCTTTGATGCTGATGTATTTTGATTGGGAATTAGCTTTCCTCCCCCTTCAACAGTGACGACCAGCTAAACAAGAGCCAGCTGTACAAGCCTGTGATTACATCTCATCTCCCCACCGTTTGCCCCAAATACTCCCCACAGCAGAGTTGTTGCACCCTTCATCAGCAAACAGAGTGGCATACTAATGCATGTTTTAAGTTTGTCTAATATCTGTAGTGATTGTCTGTAACCACGTGCAGACACAGGGTGGTTCAGTGAAAGACAAATGAAAAGGAAGACACTAACTTGTATCAGTGTGGGGAATTTGATATCCACGTAGGCTGTGAACATGCACGGAAAAAGAAAAGAGACATTAAGTGCTCCAGCTTTCACCCCAAGTGAGCCTACACATTCTCCAGATAGTTGGGCTGCTCATATGAAAGGCCCTCGCGTGGCAGGGCAGCACGCTGATTCAGCTGCAGGTTATTGTCCCTCAAAGACGTTTTCTTACAGGAAAAATATTATGATACATCTGCACATATTTAGCTCTGAGCCACACACAGATATAAGCCGGTACAGGCATGGAAATACACACAAACACATTTAGAAAAGAAAGAAGCCATGGAGAGCTGTCAGACATGTTCAAATGCTGGTGTGGCCTCAAAGCAATAAGAGCGTTATCTGCCCGTCGTCAGGAGCCCATCAGCCCCCTTGGGGAGGTAGATTGATCGTATGGCGGCTAATCCGAAACTGGCCTTCCCGTGCTGATTTCCTTCCTTCCTCAGCTCAGCTCAGACATTTCTCCATGCAGCCGCGCACATCGAAGGCTTTTCTGATCCCAAAACAAATGTTTTTCACTACTTGTCCAATACCACTTTCAGTGCTGGTGGCGTTGCATGGTTAAAATAAGAAAGGACTCTCCACGGGAAAGGAATTCTTTGAAGTATACTGGATAGGGGGTCTATGTTTCTGCACACACACACTCATACACACACATCCTTGAATTGTTAGACATATGAGGACAACCCTGTGACTTATATTGTCTCTTTAACCCCTTGACATGACATGACAGCATGCCGACACTGACCCTAAGCTCTTCTCTCACCTTATTTTGACCTAAATTCAGCTTCTGCTTCTAAAAATACTCTCTTGACAGATGTGGTCTCACAAAGTTTTACCATAATTGACCACTTTCTGGTTTCTGGGGACGTTTGGACCCCATGGAAGATTAAAAAAATCTTGTATAAATCCTATTTAAACCACAAACACACAGCCCTTTGGGAGCTGTGGGAGCACTCTAAGCAGGAGAAAAACAGAGTCTTTGAAATTTCCAAGCAGCATCATAATATAATGATACAGTTCATTGCATCTGCTGGAACTGTATACAGCACAAGACCGCACCATAACCCTGTACGACCCTCAGGGCCTTTGGTCTGAGGAGCCATCAAAACAAGGCCTCACCAGTCGTCTCTCTCCTCTGTCTTTCTCTCTCTCCTCTTGTTATTTGTTCAGTATGTAGTACAAATTTTCCCGTGTTGCAGGCATATAGGGATCAGTGCAGCGAACTGTGCCCAACCTCAGCTTACCTTATGGAGCTCGTTACAATGCCACAGAGTTCAGGCCTGACAGATCCAATAACCCCTCCGCCATCGTTCAGGGGAGAAATTGCTCCGAGCGATCCACGCCGAAAAACGCCCCGCACCTCACCCCGCGTTTAAAGTTATGATCCTTATCGTAATTAATTCAATAAAGCGGTAATGTGCTGCAAACCCGGCACCCCCCTGCCTCGTCCAGTGTGCAGGGGGATATAGGCTTTCAGGTCCAGGCTCTCTCACTGACTTCAGTGTCGAAGGTAATAGGGAGCAGACAGGAGTTAGACAGCGATAGGTATGTCTGCACCGGTGCGAGTAAAGAGGCCTAATCGAATTTGTTTTAGACTTTAAAAAGATACTTTCAGGGGTTTGTGTTAATAACCTAATAATAATAAGAAATGGAAAGCTGATCCAAGGTCAACAGTGGAAGGAGGCCATTTTTAATTTGGAAAACTGGAATGGACTCCAAATAATTGACTACCATCCTGTGGATGCACACATTGGCTTCCAGGGCCCCTGGAAGATCACACCAGTGATGAAGTAGAGCCATGAAGTCCAAGGTGCCCATAACAACTCAAAAAAGGGTTAAAACCAATATTAATAGTGGGAGGCAAATACAATGTTGTGTTATTCAGGAACATAATTGGACAAAATACCTGTAAGTAAAAAAGCACTGCAATGAAATAAGATAAAATATTTGTGACACACCAAATGGTAGTAGCTTGTATTGGCTTCAGCTCACAGAGTCTGTATGATGAAGAACTAATCAAAAGCTGTGGTTTGGATTTGTCAAAACTTTAATCTACACGGCTGTTACAATTGACCATCCTACTCCCTTCTTATGCCAAAGCATATTACCTGGAATAATATCAATATTATCACTGAAAACAGAAGGCATGTCATCACAACATTTTAGGGTAATTGGGAACGTGACCCGATTATTTAGATGAAAAATAATAGTCAGTCACATGTATTGTTTTACTCCAGCTTTAATTATTTAAACATACTTCTGGAGATTGAAACACAGATTAGAGACACTGAGAGTTGTCACACAGTTGTTACAGTCAGTATAGTGTGCAGGTCAGTGGTGTTTTTAGGCATCAACTGCTCCAGTGTGTGCTCCTTTCATGTAGGAGACGACGGCAGCACCGTCAATCTGCTCTCATTTTTGTAAGTGTGGCCAGAAAATTTACTTGAGAAACAGACAGACTTGCCAAAGTAAAATCATTTGCCTTCAAAGTTCAAATCCGCAATAAATAAATGTGCAATATTATGTGTATGTAAGTGAAGTTTGTGTTGGCAATTGTTTGTTGACATTGGCTTTATAAGCTAATCGTAGGTCGTATTGCACACTGTTGATGCTGTGGATGATCAGCAGAGAGCCACCGAAGCAGAGTGGACTGACCTGAGTAGGAAAGTCAGTCAACAGGCGACATTGGAAATAGTAGTAATGATATGTGCATTTTTTTTTTTTTTTTTTCAAATCTGTCACAAGTCTACAGGAAATGCCCCCCTCTTGTTCAACAGTGATGCTGGTGCTTGCACACCTTAGTCCAACTAGAACTGGACTTAACATGTGCATATTGTGGTGAGTAGTGATCTTAAGAATGGTGATGAATTGTGGGGATGAGAGGTGTGGGGGGAGGGTATGGGCACATAGAGGTGGGATGGAAAGGGAATAGGGAAAATGAATAAAACTGTATAGACTGTATATAAAAAGCCATGTGTAAACAAAAAAAAAACAAAAAAAAAACAATAGATGTTGAGAAAGTCCAATATAACATGTCATGACAAAACAAATAAAAATTATACAAAAAAAAAGAATGGTGATGACAACTTCTTGCTTCAGGAATGAGCTTTTATTTTGACAACTGCCGTTTGCACAGGAAACCAAGTACAATAAATGCATACCCCAGGAACCGGGGCCATGGCGGCGCATGTCAACCTGGCCCACGGTTCCTTCCCACACACACAATAAATAATCACCACATAGATAAAACGAGACAAGAACTAGACATTTACATTAATAACACAACATAATTTAACCCATATAACCCAGAACATAACCCTCAAACATGGAACCCAGCATGCCTTGCGGTACGCTGCTACCCCCCCTTTGCCATAGTGACGCCTGGGTCGCTACAATATAAACACGTTTAGACTCACACACCCAGATAATGTGATTGAAAGTCGATCTGCGCCTACATGTTTACAGACCACTTAGACTATGACTACGGTATTCTATGCATCTCATATGAAGAAAAAGTAGAATGGACAGAAAGTACGGTATGTAGCTGAACAAATTTGCAGCGTTGTCCATTGTCTCCAGTTCATGGTTGCATATTTGACAACTCACCATTGATTATTGTTGTAGTACATGACATCATAGGTCCACTGGAAATTGCCCAATAACAAGCTGAAAAGTGCATCTTGCTACCTTTTGTAGCAGAGGCAACATGATTTGAATCGATGACACTTCCATGCGTGTAGACTGGGTCTGTAACCGTAGCTCGAATGTCAGTGAAGCGTTGCAGAATCTGCAGCCGTTACAAGGTTTCATGTTTGGTCAGTGAACTTGGTGAGCACTGCAAAGCATTTCAAAAAGGAAGAAGATGTGTGAAGAACTACATATAGATCCTGGTTCATAAGTAAAAACACAGGAAAGTTTCTTGAAATTGTCCTCCTCTGAAATCCGAGAAAGGGGTCAAAACAAGCTACATGTTTTTGGTGATCAGCTTGGGTTTAACAGTGTAAATAAGGAGCAGGGTAATCCAGCCAAAGAATTATTCATGATTTTTGTGCATGGTAAATAAAAGGGGTTGAAAGAAAGAGGAGGGGGACAACTGTAGCAGGACCACCTTTGAACACAGGAAAATAAAACAATGTTTTAATCCAAACACTCAGTTCTGCTAAGCGGAGACATCCAGTGCCTTAAGGCGCTGAGCTGAGCTCATTCTCCTGTTACATTTTCAGGAGAGAAAATAGTCTGTGTCCGTTACTGACATAGTGGAAAAAACTTGGCAGGAACAAATTTACCTAAAATTTTAATATTATGAAATCTCCCCTCATTACTTCCATACTGTGTTTATATTAGTTTCCTGTTTATCCACTTCCAGATAATGACAGTGCTGGTCATGTGGTTGTGATACGAGGTCTATTCAAATTTAATAAAGGGGAGGGGGATAAAACACTAGTCACAGGTTCATTGTCAGTGTGAAGATGAGGGCATTTGGACGATTGGTATGTGTGTGTCAGTGGGTGGTGATGTTGTTGTTGGTGGTGGGGGGTAGTGGGGGTCAACAACTCCTCAGTCTGCTCAGTATGACCAACGTTTGCACCCACCCGCCACTCCACACTCCCCCTCCCTCTCCGAGTCCCCCTTCAGATTGATTAAATTGGATCAAGATGACACCAATAATTGGCTCAAGCTGGGGCCAGTGCACAGACCCAACGATCCATATCTAACTCCTTTTGTTGCGATGGTGTCCCTTTTCCCTGCACCGCGCTCCATTTGGAACGGTTTACCTTGGCTCCGTCACAAGTGTTTTAGCCCAATCCCCCGCTGAACACAACAGCTCGCTGACATCATGAGAGAGACGGAAAGGTTACATTTTTCACAGATGTCTGGGAAATTATCGACACTGGCTTTTTACGGCCACCCAATTCATCCCTTTTGTTCAGTATCCCTGGGGGAGTCACACACAGAGAGACGATGAGGTGTTTTGGTGTGAAATGTTCCTCCTTAGTATCAATATCAATGATCTTAAGGAAAAAATAGATTGAGAACTCCAGGAGATGATTTATTTTGAGTGCCTGAGTGTTAAACAGTGATGTTAATCTGTGCTTGATCAGTGCATAAAAAAAAGGAAATGATAAATCGGACACTGCATGGATGAAGTATAATTTTGGCAAAAGTTGAAAGAACACAAATATATTTTCTAATCTTACTTGAATAATCCGGGGAATTTTGATTTTATTGCAAAACGTAGAGGACATAAATGGCTGCTAATCAGCTTTCTCTTCAACAAGGCTGATTTATTTTTTATAGAGATGGCAAAGCAAAATGTTTGAAGCTCTAATGAATTTAAAGTAAATTGTTGCAAAGTGCAGCAACATGAGCACAGAAAAGCTTAATCAGAAACAATATACAGCTCACAGCTCCGGCTAGTGACCTGCCGTTGCCTGCTAAATAGGTCTGACATGTTTGTTATCCTTAGAAATTCCTGACTACTGGAATCTACTTTCACCCTTCAGGTTGCTGATTTTTCCTGGCCTCTGCATCGTCTTGGCCCTGCTCCCTCTACACCGTTAAAAGACACATAAACATCTCAAGAACTCTGTGAAATTGGTTGATATGTAGAGACACAGATCCCAACATCCACCGCCTTCATAAAAAAATGAGACAAATTAAAGTCAAAAACAACATAAGCATTGGGCAACGACTCGCCATCAGAACTTAAAACAACTGTATATTGGTGAAATTAAGTTTATATTTGACTAAAACCAGCAAAATCCCACTAATGATAAATATTTTATCTAATATACTATTAAGGGACATTCATCAAAAATGTTTCTCCTGAAAATAAATATTTCATAATGTTTCTGTTCATTCTGGTGCCCTAGAAGTTTGAATGATTATGTTTTCAGACAAATTCCCTTTTTCCTATTTTTATGCATCAGTAATCATTCACTGGGTACAATGATTATATACTGAGTCCTAGTTACACTTTATCTACTAAGAATAAATCACGTTGTCACAATCATTTCATAGGAAGAGATTTATTTTATTTTTTTTTTAAAAAGGGGCCAATCATTACTGTTACAGTGCTGTAGCAGGAAATATCAGTTTGGAAATATCATGGCGGCCAATAACTAAAGTTAAAACTGGAATGTCATTTTGTTGCTCTGAAATATGTGCAATGACAATAAAAGGCAATTCATTCATTCATTCATTCATTCAAAGGGTTAGCAGTTCTAATCCCACTCTGGCCTAGTCATGTGCTGTTGTGTCCTTGGGCAATGTGAATGTGTGTGAATGTGTATAAATGTGTGTGAATGTGTGTGAATGTGTATAAATGTGTGTGAATGTGTGTGAAT
>JAPSES010000144.1:3218465-3230071 GCA_029822895.1 Maxillicosta whitleyi | reverse complement strand
TGATCCAGATCACCTCCAAAATTGAATCATCTGTTCCTTGTCTCAGAGCGAACATTTCCTGAAAATTTCATTAAAATAACTTTTGGAGTTATCTTGCTAACTAACAAACCAACAAACTAACAAACCCTGGCAAAAACATTACGTCTTTGGCGGAGGTAATAACTTATAAATATTGACTCCAAATGTTCTCAGTTTAATGTGAAATAATATTACAATATGGCTACAAATATGAACAACTTTTCTCTGTTTTAGTGCAACAAAATATTATTAAGTTACATCTAAAAATGTACTTGTTCTATACATATTTGTATGTTGTAACTGTGTGTTGTATTTCATGCTGCCTCTTGGCCAGGACTCCCTTAGAAAAGAGGTTCTTAACCTCAGTTCCATCTGTTTTTCCTGGTTAAATAAAGGTTAAATAATTAAATACATTTTGCATTTACATTGAGTTACAATATTTACAGTTACAAACCATCCTTTAATAATAAAATTTGCATAATATGAACAAATATCTGATGTCTAAAGAAAATTAAGTACAATTTTGACAATATTCTTTATATTATTAAATGTTTTTGGCCTTTGTAGATGTGTTCCATAACGCATATGTATAAACAGTTTATAGTTGAGACATAATATGGATAAAATTACAAAATTTTCAATGTTTTTTTTCCAAGTTATTCACATCTTTTTTATTTGGATAGCTTGTAAATGTAAATATTTTCAGAATTTAATGTTATTTTTCACACTATAACAAATAGAAAAAAATTGGAGTTCTCATTATTTTCAGGCCATTATGTTATTACTTCACTGCTTTGGTTTTCTTGAGATTAAATTGAGTTGAATGTGGCCCCTGAAAGAAATTGAGTTTGACACCCCTACTCTAAACCAAGAATTGTATCTATTTGAACAGTATTAATCAATCTTGCAAAGCATTCATCTTCCTCAGTATCCATGATGCTAGTAAATAGCCACTGTCATGTGGTTTTGCTTCAGTAAACCAAAGCTTGATGCTATGCATGACTGTGCTCCATTATGCAGGCTCTGGCTCTAGATTAAAAAAAATAATAAACTATGACCAAATATCATTTGAGCTGATTATACCACAATAGCTTTCTTTTTTCCCTGTGGTATTCAGTTTAATTTATCACACACTTGACAACACAAGCTCTTATTATAACTAATACATATGTTCTCAGCTTTCTGTGAAATGAATGTGAAGCAGTAAGTGTTTCCGTGCACATATAAATTCAGACTCAGATCTGACATTTAGCATTGATTGTGAATGATAAAGAACATGCTGAGGTGTCTTTTTTTTCTGTTGCAAGAAAGATGCATTAGTGTGATCAATCTTCATGTTTAGTTGAGATGTAGATTTCTGTCTGCAGACTGCTGTAGAGTTCAGTGTGTGTTGCATTTAAAGGCGGCGGCGGAGATGGTAATCCCACACACTTTTTTATGAAAATCAGCAGTTCATGGCCCACGGTCTATTCTGCATGTGATCGGAAAACAATATCTGGTGTTTGTACACAGAGCCGGGCTTTGTGAATGAGGAGAAAAACAGTGTGGTCAGGATCTCACAACAGCTGATCAGTGAGAGGGAGCCGCTCCGACCGCTGCATTAACACTGGAAATGAGACAGGAAATGCATCTGCAGGTCACATGCATGAGTCTGAGGGCAGCTCTTTTAAGAAAGCCAAGTTTTTCTGACACGACATATCAACAGCCTTGGAGGAATAGATTGTTCAATCTTTTCATCTTTGTTACCCAAAGTTATTCATAAATAAATGTGGTCTCCTGTGTTTTGGCCCATCAAGTGTTGCACTGAGTTGAAGCCGTTAAATTATAAAACATTTAAGCTGTTCAACCTGGCAGTGAAGAACATTTGAATAATCATAGCTATTTAAATTAGATTAGTCCCCCTTTCTCCCTGTTGAAAATAGCTCCCTTAAGCCATTGGGATGTAATTGCCTTTATTGATGTGTCATTGCTTTGGCAAAATAATTGGAACCAGGCTGAGATGGGCGAACTCAAAGTATAGCCGTTCAGACTGACGCCATTTCTGCACGACCTGTACTTTAATATAGCAAATTATGTGTGTTTTAACAGTTGGTTTTCAATTAAATAGATGAATGACAATCTGAATAATAGAAGGAAATTACAAAGAAGAACAAGCAGGACACCGAAAAGAAACAGAAAAACATGAAGACAATGAATAAAATAAGCAACATTTTAGATGCGACACTACATGAATAGAATATAATATATAATCATAGTGAGTATTCACTTTGACTTTTTTATTTTAACATTTTATGGGACTAAGATATTATTTACTTATTTTCAAACATGAGCTGCACATCCACTGAGGTGCAGTCACTATTGTTGCATCGTCGTGTATTGATACAGAAATGGCATATTGGCAGATTTAATGGCATCACAGCAGCGCTTACCTTGGCCCAAAATATGATGAGTTTATCATCGAGTCCAAACGGATGTTTGTACCAAATGTAATCCATGTCTGAGTTACTGCAATGGTAAGAATTGACAGACTTTTCATTTAAATGACCTTGACCTCTGACCTTTAGGCACCAAAATCTCTTAATTTCATATTTGTATATAAATGAATGTTTGTGCCAAATCCTGTCCAACCAGTCTTCAAATGTTGCATTTTAACCATCATGTGGTCGTACCATCAGCTGCAGATCCACCTTCTATAACCTAAATGATAAATGAACCTTCAAAATCAGCTGTACTATATTCACTTTACTACCTCGGAAACACTTTCACCACTTCAAATCCAGGGTAAATGTCTCATTTCTGACCAGTGTTTGCTGATTTTACCTTTTTAAGTGTGGGTGATCTGTTGATGTGAGCAGCAGCGTAATACACAATATTCTGCCACATTATTAATAACAACCGAAAGCGGTCTTTGGTTGTTATTAACATTTACTTGTACTTTTACTACTTGAGTGCATATAACTGCAGATTACTGAAGTAAATGGACTGCAATTACTGTATGCAGCACTTTTCCATGCTTTGATGCTCATAAGTGTTTACAAAGCCTCACGTTCACACACACACACACACACACACACACACTCATACACCAGTAGGCGGCTACTAATGTTTTCTACTGGGAGCAATTTAGGGTTCAGTGTCTTTCTCAAGGACACTTCGACATGTGGACAGTGGGAGCCAGGATTTGAACCGCCAACCCTTTGGTCAGCCGCTCTACCAACTGAGCCACAGCCGCCCACACTGAGCCACAGCCACTAGTACGATAAATACTAGATACTTGAACCTCTTCCTAAAGGATTTTTCCATAGGGTACCTGTACGACACTGCACTACAACACAGACTGCAGGCCTTTGGGTGCATACATTTTGTCTGTATTGTCTTAGTATGTGTTTTATTTTTGAGAAAATACAGATGTCTTTTTTCCACAATGTTGGCATCCCACACATTCCACACATTTGTGTTCCGTTCTGTTCTGTGCGTGCGATCGCCCATCTGTCCGAACCGCCCACATGCCCTTCTGGACTAGTGGGTCAGAAACGATTGGCCTCAGAGCCATCCACATGGTCTCACAGGATAAAGAGACTCTTTTCAAACACAGAGTAGAACAGAAGTAGCTGCTGAATCACAACAAAGATGGAGAGTCTTCAGATACTTGTGATGCTGATTGCCAGCAGTCACTCCAACAGATTTAGTTTATTTTTCACCTTCTGACCTGCTTTATCCACCAGGCATGTGTTTTTTACATGTGTTTTATTCTACACATATTTCTCTCATCTTCATCTAGATCATTGTAGATCTGCATAAAATACACAATACAAGTCAATCCTTAAGAATAAAATAGCATTTTTTGGGGCATATAACATGTTGACAGAGTGTGTATGCATGCTTTGTTTGATTATCTGGATTCATTTCTACATTTCTTTGTTGTATTTTTTGTCTTTGTACATTAGTAATGTGCGGGTATTTTTTCATACTGAGACCGACTAGTTCCCAAAAGGGTATCACACAGCCGGTGAATGAGCCGATCAAGGCCGTCTGCGGTCCATATGCCCCTGTCTCCAAACGTCTGTCATTTTAATGGTAGAGATTGGCAATGACTGATCCTGAATAGTGTGTGTATGGATACTGTATTTTTGGGTATGTGTTTATGTGTCTGCATGGGTTCATTCTTTGACTGTGAGAATGATCACTGTCCCACTGGCTGCTGATGAGACTCTTTGTTTCAAGTCAAAGGTACCAACACAGTGCAGAGCAATAATAACAGCCCAAATGACTTCCCTCATACATATGAGGATTCAGCTCGTCTACTCCTGGCTACTGGCAATTTTCCCTTTTATTTAGCAACTCCTCTGCTACAAAAACAAAAAAAAATAACACTCTCAAGGCTAAATTAGACAGAAATGGGGGTCAGAAGAATAATATGGCTGCCTTGGGTGAGCGTGCTTTTACCTCAGTGCTGTGAAATATCAGAAGATTGTTTTACATGACATTACGAGACAGGTACCTTTTCAGACAGTCGACAGTACAACAACACTTAAAACAGATGCTGGAGCTAATCCATTGAACTCCCATGTGTTTTCTACTTGAATCAATTTCCTGCACAATACAACAAAATGCAACTTTGAGTGAATTCTGCATGATAAACAGAGTGCTTTATACTCTCTCACTTATTTTTTCCTGTATAATGGAAATAAAAAAACGAGGCACTTGTGCTTTGAATGGGTTAAAAAGAGGTTGAGAGGATCTTGTTATGCATTGTAATGAGGCTGGTTATTTTTGATAAGGAGCCACATACAAAAGATTGTATTGGGTGTAAAATAGAGCCACAAAAACAGCAGTATAGTGGACAGTGGAAACAATGGCATAATGATAATTTCTGCACTTTAGTGATGTATAAATACAAACTGTGGGAGTTCATAATGTTGCTATTGTGTTTATTCTCCTTTAACCAGAGTAGAGCTGTAATCAACTTATGTTTCTGCAATATTGAGCTGTTCAATTGTGCATCAGTGGCGCCTATTGCTAAATGCTAGCAGCAGGCATCGCTAATGCATTTGAGATTGTCAGCACCAGCAGCATGATCGGATAGTCTCACACAAATAAGTATTCCTGTATCTTCTCCTTGATTGGACTGGGAGATTATAACTCCTCCTCATCTCCTTCAGTTACAAATGTAGCTGCCAGTTAATCAGACATGTCCAAAGCACATCCAACAGCCAACCCCGACTGGCTGCTTCAATGTTTATGGGAGCCTGTGTTTGTGTGAGAGGAGATAGCGTTCATTTTATGTGTGATATCGGGCACATATTTCTCAGATATGGTAGAGGTTAAAGCGTGTTTGAAGCACCTCTTCCTTTCATGTACTTACTGCCTTCTAGGACTCTCAGTTCTCACAGTTCACAGTTAGGGCTTCACGGTCATGCACTGCTTCTCCTCAGGTTCATCCATGGAGAAACTGTACAGTGCGGCATGGGATGGAGAAAACACAGCTCTGTTTTCATTAATCAACAGTGTGTGTGTGTGTGTGTTTCATCCAATCAATGAGCTCCAGAGTCTTTACGTACCTCTTCATTTTCTTCATACTTGACAACCACAAACAGACCAGTAGCACGATTAATGAACTAGTAC
Source organism: Maxillicosta whitleyi (assembly GCA_029822895.1). Lineage (NCBI taxonomy): Eukaryota > Metazoa > Chordata > Actinopteri > Perciformes > Neosebastidae > Maxillicosta > Maxillicosta whitleyi. The sequence continues at coordinate 3,224,428 of JAPSES010000144.1, read as the reverse complement.
TCCAACAACAGAAAAAGGAAGTTGTGCAAGACTTTGGACCACATCCTCCAAAATGTTCTAAGAATGGATGAAGTCAATGAAACTTTTCATGCAGTGACTGACCTGGTGTTTTATGGCATCAAGGTTGGAACAATTGTATTTAACTATTTGGACTTTTCATTGTCCAAATGAAAGTTAGTTTGTCTGAACAACTGCAGTACAAACTGCTGCACAATACTGTGCAGAAGTTTTAGGCCATGTTATTTTTACATGGTTATAATTGGCATAGTATTTATTTGTTAATCTCTTTATTAAAATACAGCAAAAATATAATAGTGTTGTACATAGCATTCAAAAATTACAATAATACAAACTACATGGCATCTCTTTAGTGTGATCGCTATTCTGATGATAAAAAAGTAGTAGAAACAATAAGAAACATGTATGAATGAAAGCTGGGAGATTAGTTCAGTAAATCTCATGTCTACACAGAAGAGTTCAAGACATGTTGACACACTAAACACAACACACATACATCTATTTTATTTTCTTAATTTTTTTTTTGTGGGGAAATCATGTTTTTAATGCTGTTCTGTTCATGCACAGTAACCATATACCTGCATTTACACAGTTGATCTAATAATTTGTCCCTAATGTTGAATACCTTTAGATTTGTAGTTTGCATGTACCTTTGTTGCAGAAATGTGTCTGAAATAGAAGGATCATTGGTGCCAGAGTTGTCTTTTTGAATTTAATTGATCTTGCAGTAAGTGGAGATACAAGCACAGAGCATAAGTTTGAGTAGAAGGATCTTGTTGTAAACATTTTAAGCACAAGACAAAACATGGGCGAGGCGCTGCCTGTCTCCTAAATATCTGTAAGACACTTATGGTTTCCAGAATCCTTGGACCAAAGCAGACAGGACATAACAAAACTTACAGTGGCACCGTGTTCTCCTCCTGCCTAGAGACAAGGCTACGATTATTCATCACGCAGTACAATAAATTTTCCATTACACTTTATATTATAGCAAAAAAACAACAAGACTATGCACCACACTTGCCAGTTTTCTGCTGTAAAATGTTTTCTGTACCAGACTGCTGAAGAACTACACAGTCAAACAGAACATGGCTTTTCACAATGGTCTGGAAAGGAAACAGGAAGTCTGCTAAACTACATTGGTCTTATTCGACTGCTTTCAAATAAAAAAAACTGCATTCATACTCTATCTCGACTCTTGCAACATCCCACCATTATTATAATCCTTGACAACTTTCTTTTATGTTTTCAACTGATAAACAGTGTTCCTAAAAGTTGGTCCCCTGTCATGTTGTCAAGGTAACACAATGAAATTCTTAGCAGCACAGATCGACTCTACCTCTGTGTTTTGGAGTGTCCCACAAATCCCACCATCATTATATTAGATATCTTTTCCTCCTGTAACCTCAAGGTTCTCCTCACTTCTTTTCTATTACTGCTATCCTCTCAATTCCCTATTTTGGGAAATGAGTGGCACTCAGGGAGGAGAGGTAATGACATGTTTCAGGTTGCAGCCTCTGTCTCGTCCCTACAGGAGGAGGTGAGGACTACAGTAGATTCATGTCTACGTCTGTGTATGTATGTGTGTGAGCCAGAGTCCCAGTAGGGATACTCTTCTCCTCATTGCATCTTCTTGTCAACCTGCCTTCGATTTTTAGAGTGATATGAGAAGGATGGAGAGAGGCAAAATGGAATGGACTGCCAGGAGAAATCACAAACCCATTCAGGAGCACTGAGGACTAAGTGTTATGGAAGTGTATGTGTTCATGTGTTTGTGAGAGAATACAAGAGTATAAGTGCATGGTATAAGAAAGATGAAAAGCCAGACAGACTAGATAAAAGTGAGCTTTTGATTGGATATGTTGGAGTGATGAAAGGGTATGGAGAAGAGATTGATGTGGAAAAAAACGTACATCAATAAAAAATGAAAGACAGATGAAGTTGACCAGACTAAACATAAAAAGAGACCAAGCCTCTGTTTTACATTCCTGCCTGGATCACACACGTACACATCCAGCCACACACATGCATTTCTTTAACCAGATTACCGTGTATAGTCCACCTCATGTTCCACTAGACGGCAGCCAACAGTACAAAAGCCCAGCCATTCTAAAAGGATTACAAAGTGGATACTTTTCTTTCCTCAATGTGTTTTCATCTCACAGCTGGCCGTAGGCGCCACACCAAATGACCAGAACAAAATAGTGTAGGGATCAAAGAGGCTGGAGAACATGTCCTGTGCTGACTGTATGTTCAACAGTACACATGGAAAAAAAGGCTCGTAAAAACGCAGCAACTGAAATCACGATGAAAAAGCACATGATGCCTTTCTACAGCACTCTCCTTTTAGCCAAAGTAAAAAGGCTGAATTTACAGGTAAATGACCTGATGCTGTTTAAAGCTGAAGAAAAGAGAGGGCAAGCTTCAAGTGTCGAGAAACCGGAGTTGAGCAGAAGAGTCACGTCTGACTGAATCTAGACAGTGATTGGTAATTACAGCTGTCAGTCACATTTTTAAGCCTCCTAGCTGTCTAAAAAGACCTGTGTTCACCGAAGAGATTTTTTTATAGCTCAGACAGAAGTCAGTTGATAGAATCCACAGAAGTGGGTAGAATTCCTGTTTTCCCTCAAACCACTTGAATTATAATGCACCGAAAGACTGAAGAATTTTTGCTTGAAAAGCCATCAAACTCTGTATGGAATCAAATTTGTGCCAAAAAGATTAAACAAGACTTTTGAATCAAAAGCAAATAATATCAATTCAATATACCAAATTAAAAAACAACAAAAAAGTAATACAAATACAAAATTACAATGAAATAATATGTGAAATCGTATAAAATATTTGTCTTTGTACTTTGTCTCTTTCTTAATTTTGTTTGTTCTCGTTTCCTTTGATTATGATTTCATCCTTCTCATTTGCACTCCCTTTGTTTACAATTTTGGCACAAACCTGACGGTGGGATTTCCATGGGTGCCTTCCTATTGGCTTATTTATTTTTGACGGACAGCTAAGCAAGTGAATGAAGCGAATCTGACCGCAGCAGCTACTCTGCTTCTGATTGGTTCTAACAACAATTTCACATATTACTTACTCACATATTAATTACTTTTTTTGTTTGATTTTTTTTAATTTGGTATATTGAATTGATATTTTTTGCTTGTTGATTCAAAAGTCTTCTTTAATCTTTTTGGCACAAAATTGATTCCATAACTCGTACCTTTTAGTAGCCACATGGGAAAATGTTTTGACCATTACCATTCTATGTTTGGGATTTTTAACCCTTTTTTTAAATTCACTCTCAGTTGTTTAATTTTCTACCTCTTACCATAATATCCATATTTATATATATTTAAAAAATTGACTGTGGCAAAATATTCACAGAGCTCTCCACTTCAAAAATAATGGCTACAATGATAAACATGTATAATTAATAATCATTAAATGGCTTTGACTTTAAACAAGGATGTGCAGAAAATTATTAAAATACTGCGATCCCAATGTATTCACAGTTGTAGCTCTATCATGTATTGTAAATACCTTTCCAGTTTCTCAAACATTCACTGTTTTGGATTCATGTGATGTATAACCTCGTACAACACTCTGTTATATAGGAGTATGGGCTTTCACATGCTCCAGACACGTGTGTGAGAAACAGGGGGAGAAAAAAGCTGTGAATGCCATGTCTGAAAATGTACATACAATAATGGATAAGGATAATGGCTCTCAAATGACTCACACAGGAAACATTTGTGACTGTGAAGCCATTTGTTGAAGAGGGGTCATGATAGTGGGGGGTAATGGCACCAAAAGTGCTTTTTCAGCTTCTATACCTCCACTGTTCATTTAGATGGATGCTTTTAGTATTTTTTGCCACACACTTTAATGCATAACTCTTTTCCATCTTTCTCCCTCTCTTTGTTTTTCTCACTCTTCCCCAGGGGCAGCAGAGTGACTGTGCAGTCAGCCCTTTCCCTATCTCTGTAGGTTAATAAGTCCCCATCTGAAAGTAGAGCACACAGGAACACCGCAGCACAGTCACTTATGGCACTGAGGCAGACTCGGACTTTCGTATCATGCTTTTACATTCTGTTCTCCAGCTCCAGCTCCTCATGCTTTCCTATTGTAACTTCAGAGGGAGAGTTTGTGCTGCAGCCAAAGGTGGATGAAAAACAAGCTTGTGATAAAAGCCTGACCTTTGTCTGGGCTGTATCATTTTGCTGCAGGAACAGTATGAGGGGTAGAAGGGAGAAAAATGTCAAAACAAAAATGTCATTGTTTGCTCGGGTGCAAATACAGCTGGACTTTGATACGTGTGGCAGTATTTGCCTCTTCTATGTAATTTTCCCCCCATAAATATGGTACTGGAATATAAATGCACTTTTTTTGGCGTGTGTGTGTGTACCTGCTCGCATGTTTCTATGTATTGTTTGTCATGGCCAGAGTGCATGCTGGGTGGTTTCATGGGGCGGTGCCTGCGTTCCCTGCTTTGGATTTGTTAGTACTGGAGCCTGCAGGGTCCTGCTGCACAGGGCTCTGCTCTACAGCCAGACGCTGAACCGCCCCCACTGCCCTCCCTTTACCTAACGCTCACCAGGTACCAGGCGTTGGAAGCATGGCCAGAATGCTACGGGCTATGAAAGCAGTGTGTGCACTCCCACACACACATATACCCCCACTCTGCCTTACACACAAACAGACATGCACAGGTTAATATAGGTTTTACACACCCACACATTTACACATACACACACACCTAGGGCAATCCAGGGCAGCCTCTGCGTTGTTAGGTTATTCCATTCTCAACAAAACCAAAAAAAGCACCGTGTGATCCTGTTTTAATCTCACCATGCCCGAGGCTACAAACAGCTCATAATCTCAAGAAACGAAATCCAAACAAGAGCAACAGCAAAAGGGAGCAACAGGTGAATTAAATTCAGGCCAAGTCATGATTTTCAATTACATCCCAGAGGACACATCATGGATCGTGGTTGATCTTGGTGTAGGTTTTGATTTCCACCACATGTCCTCCAAACACTGTTCTGACATGAGAGGACAGAGGAAGCAGCTCAGTGTAACAGAGGTCAGAGTGTCACTGTCGGAGAGGCACTGTAGAAGGATGGCCCCAGCGTGACCCAAGTGTTTTGGCAGCAACATTGTTTCCTTTGCTGTATACTCAGACTGAATAATGAACTCAGTTCACCCTAAGCAAAAAAAAAAAAAAACTCATATTTTTTGCTGAGTTTTGCAGCTGTTATAATTTAATGTCTGCTTTGGTTTCTTTGTTCCCAACATTGGAGTGATGCTAAAATAGTCTAGCTTCACTCCTCATCTGCTTTCAAGACCCTGATATCAAGCACTAAATAATAGTAAAAATGTATTTTAGTGGAAGTAATTTTCCCTTGAGATTTTTAATCCTAGAGAGGATTTTAACAAATTCTATTTCGTTGCTTTCCTGCTTCATTCACTACAGAAAGTATGTTCCCTTTATCTTTTATTTACTCTATATATCAGTGTGTGTGCATACCTGTGAATTGAATGCTCATTAATGACCTACTGATCAAACTTTTTATGTAAATGGGCTGCACTTATACAGCGCTATATCTACACCTTGATCCTCAAAGCTCTTTCCAAAGCCTCACATTCACCCATAGGAGGATACTATACTAATGTACCATGGAAGACCTACTGGTATTTTTTTGTGTGGATAATTTAGGGTTCAGTGTCTTGTTCAGAGACACTTGGACATGTGGACACTGGGAGCCAGGATTTGAACCGCCAACCCTTTAGTCATTGGATAACCTGCTCTACCAACTGAGCTACAGATGCCCACTTAATTTTTAGTTCCGTTGAAAACTGGACAAACTGGAGAGATAGATAGATAGATAGATAGATAGATAGATAGATAGATAGATAGATAGATAGATAGATAGATAGATAGATAG
>JAPSES010000144.1:3205506-3217762 GCA_029822895.1 Maxillicosta whitleyi | reverse complement strand
CCCCCCCCCCCCCCCCCCGAAGCAGGTCCCGGGAGGATGCTGAAGCAGAGAGGTTTCTTAATAATTTGCAGTGACCCATTGATAGACGTGCCTGAGCCTCTTCGAGCTGCCATGAGCTCCCATCTTGCCATGTAGCTGTAATTGCCTGTTGGTCGCTGTACTGGCGAGCTGTCTCAGCTCTGTTTACCTTTCATTATGCTGATGCATTCATCACAGCTCCTTTTGTTGACCTTATCAATCAGAGTTTAATTTCCTACAGATTTCTTTTTAATTACAACTGTTTCTCTTCCTCCCTTGTCCCCGATGGGCTTGTTCAAATTGCAGCACCCGTCTGTTAAGTAGCACCCACCAGCACGGTTACGGTGGCACACCTTTGCTTGGTCAGAGATTAATCAACCGTTATAGCACCTCTGCCAATACTCAGGGCCTCAAGTCAGAATCACAACTCTTGACTTAATTGAGAATGAAATGGTGGAAGGCGATAATAGTGCTGTCCAGCAGCCAGCTGTAAAGGGCAGCTCGTTCACCTTTCAGCTGTCACACACCTGATTATATTAGCCTGTAGTGGTTTGATAACTGTATCCCTGAACCCTGTAATTAAAATGATAGGAAGAACAAAATGATTCAGTGGCCTAATAACTGCACTCATTTCTGAAAAGATATATCAAAGTCCTACATGTGTGATGAAAAAATGTTTACATGAGAATCCATTCATTTCTTTGGAATGAATGTAATGAGAAAGAAATATGGCTCCAGCTCTTTGAAAGGAGTAAACAGTGTCTTTTCCATTTAGTTTACCAGTGTGACACAGTGGCAAAAGGTTATAATGTTTGAATCCCAGCTCAGGTGTAAATAAGTAAGCATATAACATCTAGCATGAACAGTTCCCTCTGCTTGTTAACACATGAAAGACAGAATGGTGTGTTTGATACTCGCTCTGTCCTTAAGATATAAAAACCCTTCGCATCTCTGCGAGTCATGCTTTGCTAGACAGCCACAGGTTTCATAAGGCCCTGAAAAATCAGCCTCCCTCCATTCACAAACAAAGGTTATCACATGCCATTTACTGAGCGGTTTTAGTAGCCAATGAAGGTGTTTACTTTTAAAAATTGGGGTCACTTGGAGTGCAGCCCTGCCATTTTGTCTCAGGTGCGTATATGTGGGTGTGTTTTCTTTCTTTTAAGCACACATTGTATTAAAGTCTGTCTGAAACCTGAAGGCTGAGTAGTAGATGAGCACTGCAAGATTCAATCAAAATGTCAAAAGGACAGATCTTTTTATTGGTGTGTGTCACTAGCACACAAAAGCTGGAATACTTTGAACAAAAAGAACAAGTCCAAGGAGTAGTTCTGTCTGACTGCCCTGAGATACCTGCTGAACCAAATGATGCAAACACATTTGGCTCTGCTGGTGTCATGTTGTCATCATATCGATTAGAGGATTAACTGTGTTTAGTTTTGATTCAAGTCACTGAGGAGGTAGCTAATCACTTAGTGTCAAGGCATTAGCGCTTGCAGCCCGGGGTTCGATCGTGGTAAGCGGTTGCAATGTTTCCCCTGAGAATCTGTGGAACTGATGGTCTGACTTGTTAATTTTTTTCACCCATTCCCCATCCCCCACTCCCCTTTCACTTCCTTCCTTCATCAACCTCTGATAGCCTGCCTTATTTGCAAAAAGAACGTGATATCCATCCATTTGGTGATTAGGACTCAAGGGCCATGTCTCATGCTGTCAATACATGAACCCTACTCTGTTAAGACAGCGGCAGCACTGTATGTTTTAACAGTTCTGTGTGTGTGTCATACTACATGACAAAACAGTTGCGATTACCAGAGGCAGACACTTCTTTGATACCCTCATGAATCCTAATGAGAAACCCATTCCATATGTCATTAACCTCCTAAGGTTCTGTGGTAAAGCCAGGCTAACTGGTGGTAAAATACACTTGATGTTCTCTAATGGTCATAAGGTCCCCAACACGGAGATACCACCAGACATTTGTAATGTTCAGTTTTCTGCCAGTGGGATTTTTATGTTGGGTTTCTCATGACAGGAGGGGGCAATATATCAACTGCTCTATTAAAGTGCTGCACCTGTAGAACTCTGTGCTTTTGTTATAGTACATTTAGGAAATGCTGATAACACGGTGCCTGACTCCAGTAAGTAGATGCAGCGAGCAGCACTAACCATGGCATCAAGGATTTAAAGGTCAGTGGGGCTTCTAGGCTTAAATAGACTGAATATGACGTGGAGTACAAGCTCCTTTAATTCTCTGGACTCCTCATTAGCTGTCACGCTTTGTGCCTCAGTAGTGTTACACCCTGTATTACACATTTATTGGGGTTATGCACTTGTCCCACGTCGAAGCAGAAGATTAGCTTTTTTCACCTGATTTCAAATTCTGTGCTTTCTATTTTCTGCTTTTCATGCAAGAGGATAATGTCCAGATGGGTGTGTGGCTGATTTTGTAGAAAGTCTATTCACTGCTTAATGTCAGACCAATATCGAATGTATCTGGTCGCTGATTAGTCTGTAACTCTATCACAACATAATCTTCGATGAAAAAGCTTCCAAATTATAATTTCTTAATTCTTTTCCTGCCCTTAGCTGGAGCTTTTGTCGATGACAGAGATGAAACATACAAATCCAATTCTCTTGGTGTTTTCACAAAACCGCATCAGCAAGATATTCATTCTAAAATGACATTTAAAGTTTAAATCCAGTATCATTTTACCACTGACTGTTGTAGCAAACTCATGCATATTTATCATGTCCTAATAGACTAATGTGTTCCCATCTCTCTGCCCCTGTAAATGATCTCTCTAACTGTATCAGGGCCGTTAGCCATGCTTTCTGGGTTTACACTCATAAATATGCATCACACTAGCGTTAGCGTGTTTCCCCAGGACTTTCAAGCTTCTTGCTGCTACAAAGTGTCTTCAAAAACATGATCACAATACCTCTGCTAATATTAAGTACCTTCAACAGACTCATGATATCTTCACAAGCTTCTCAGAATATTTACAGTTTATTATTGCTGTCACAAAAGATGCAAACGTGGGTTTTCTTCCAGAAAAAAAGCAGAAACATGAGAAGAGAAACAAAGATGGGAGTGTCTTCATTTTTTTTTTTTTTTTACAGTGACACAGTGCAGTGGAATCCAATTTCAAGGCCCATGGGTTATGAGGTGCAATGAAAACAAACAATCATATAAATATTGTATCCAATGGATGAAAAAGGAATGCAGTTGTATTTGTATTTACAGCTGCAGGAAATGAATATTTTTTTTTGTATTGTCACATTATAGAATATGATATCTGATATTATTTTTCATCTTGGGTTGTTTGTAAAATTCACTTTTTTTTGCTTTATCATTAGACTTCAGTCAATTAATAATTGAAGTGTTCTGCGACATTAATGTAGAATATTCATTATACATTTCACTCGTCATTGAACATCATATTATCTTTTTCTTTTCAACAGGCCTGAAATTACAGCGACACTTTGTATCATTTCCAATCCACCGATGCTGAATATGAATTTTACATAGAGGGCAAAATGTAAGCCATTTTATGTCAGCTAAAAACCTACTAAGAAGGGCTTGAGGTTACCAGTTGTGTTCATTTTTTTTCTTCTACAGCTTATTTGTCTTTTGACTCCAAGATGGTAAACAAAGAATGAGAAGGTCGAGAGAGTGCCACACACAGCCCAGGGGAGTGTAACTCAATTATGGCCTTTAATCAGGCCCTCAGCTCATGAACTTTGTTAAGACTTGGCCTTGTATTCCATCCTTTTTCTGCCAACCCATTGGTGGCCACTGATCAAACAGGGCACAGTGCTTTGAAATCTGCAGGGAATATTTGAAAGAAGAAAGGAGAAAGACAAAGCAGGGAAGATTAGTAAAATGAAAATGCATTGTAAAAACCATGACTAAAAAAATTACTAAGGTTTTGCAAATATTGAAAACTGTGCATATATTGTAATGCTCACCCAATCTGTTTGTGCAGTTTGAAATGTTAATGCATTGACAGAATGTATATTAAGGTAGAGCAGTTTTTCAGGTAATATGAGCATGCACTGTTGCAGAGGTTTTACACTTTTTGTCTTTCTTTCTCTTCACAGTAAATAAACACAAGCCATGGATTGAGACCTCGTACCACGGAGTGATCACTGAAAACACTGACATCGTTCTGCTAGATCCTCCTCTGGTGGCTCTAGACAAAGACGCCCCCATCCCTTACGCAGGTATGGCACATTTCAAGCCTAATGATCATCTTAGCTACAGAGGGGAAAGCACATCTAATGGATGATTCAGGTGTTAATCCACACAGGGAAGTGTAGCTGCAGGATATACTTGCACTAAGGATATAAACCTTATAAAGCTGTCGTGTGATATCACTGTGAAGGCGTTTAGATTGGCTTCATGTTCTATAACTGCTGCATCACAGCTTTTTTCTTAGTGTTAACCCGGCTGTACACTCCAGTTATTTAATCCAATAATTCCCAGTGAGCACAGATCACATACAGGACTCATATTTCATATTTATTTTGAGTGGAAAGTGGCCCAAATAAGCCCCACGGTGGCTGAGGACACTGGGAAAAAAATGAGTCAAACCGGATTAGATTCTTCCCACTTTGTGGCCATTCCAGCTCTTCCAAAGGGTGCCAGTTCTTGTGGGAGGATGTTGGCTGGAGGCTGTTGCTGATCCTAGCCAGCCTATCTCCCGCCAGGCTGCTAATATGGCCAAGGCCTTAGCGTGGGGCTGTGATGCGGGACTGGAGCCCACTCACTGAGGCCCTCAAGCTGGGCTGGGTGGATGATGGAGAGGGTTGATGTGTATGTGTGTGCTTGTATGTGTCTGTGTGTATACTTGGTAAACCATTTTTTCCTATTGTATTTGTGTAGATGCCTGTGTGTGTGTGTCGTGGCATGGCCTGAGGGGGCTCACTGTAATGGCCACCCTGCAGGGAGAAAGAGAGGAAATGATGAGACAGTAGGGAGGATTGCTGGCTGACCAGCATATGTCCTCTGGCTCTTGATAGACTGACAGCAACACATAGAGAAAATACACATGCATGCAAAAACATGGACACACACACACACACCACACAGCAGGATAAACACATGGGTATTCCAGGATTTCATATGTGCGAATACTGGGAGATGAGAGATTTCTTACTAAATTATTAATAAACTGTGGCGTTAACATCACCACTATGTGCTATTGCACCCTTCCTTTATTTTTATTCTGTCTCTGCAAGTTCTTACTTCTTTTATTACTTGCTTGCCTTTTGACACCACTACTCCCATGCTTTTTACACCACCTTGCCTGCGATGCTTTGAGCTACCTCAACAAACTCACAAACTGCACCTTCTGTTCTTCTGCCCCTTAAAGCAGTGGTGTCCAACCAGGCAGACACAACCAAGGGCAGAGACAGTTATCCAGTAATTAGCTGAAGGGAATCCTGCCTCTTCCACTAAATTGCTGAGGCGCAGTGACAGGGCAGTGCACAGGTAGTGGTTAAGCCTCATTAATTAGGCCAGCCAGGTTTTAATTACAGTACATCCAAGACACAGATACTCACTGTCTGACTGATGGCTCTCATGTTGCTTAAATCGATTTGAAAACACCGTTAACATTAGAAAATCAACACATTCCACATGTACATTTTGCATGATGTGCTGTGTATATGTTAATATTGAAGGGAAAAAAATGAATGAAACAAACTTCAGAAGAGTGCTTATGATTCAGTGTTATGTGTAAAACCAATATGCAGCACAAGCCCACGGTATTTTCTTCTAGTCTTTTACATCACTCCAGACCTGTCCGGTAATCCTCTCGGACTGCTGAGCAGGGCACAACAGTCACCACAGTCACTGGTCTGGAACAACAGGAAATGTGGCACTGCTGTGCCTGAAAGCTGGCAAAGACTGACATCAGCCATCACTCCGACACTACGGCAGCTTCAAAATCACAGAGACAGCATGTCGAGAAGAGTGGAAAGCACCGGCATATATAGACTCATTGTTTTATGCATGGCTATGTCTTTGTCTGACACACTCCAACCTCGCACTAAAAAAGGTAGTTGGTACAAATAGATTCATGCTACAGAAAACAACATCAAGGGAAGACTGTTTGGTGAACATCTCTTGCTTTCTGTTATTGCTAAACCTATTTTTTTATTCATGAACTAAGTTACAGTTGTGTGGAGCTTATTCTTCTGTTCTGACTGTCACAACACGCAGTATTACGAGCTGACAAGTGCCTGTAGATAAACTCTGTCAGTCATCAAGTTGAACTTTTCCACTGTAGTGTCTACTGAACATGAAACTGGAGACAATAACAGAATATTTGCTGGATTTAAATAATGTGGACATGTCTTAACATACACTTGTCATTGACTACAATATTCAGGCATAATATTGTGATTTGGTAAAGTGGTAATAGTGTTAATTATCACGTTTCCTTTGTGTGTGTCAGTGGGTGGGACGTGTTAGACAGCACTGGGAAATTTAGTCCTCAGAGTTGATGTGTTGGGAACACCGAAATAGGTTTGTGTAAGAATCTGAGCAACTTTTAATTGAATTGTGATGACTAGAACGTGACAAGAGTGTCTCCAGTGTTGGAGATGTTACAATACAGATTTTACCACCTCCCTTATACTGTATTATTTAAGTCCCGCCTTAAACTGCCAAAAATAGCTCTGATCCAATGCTTGGCCTCCACATGCCTGGGCTCCTTATCTTCTACCCTACTTCATCCCACAGAGCCTGGACTGGACTGAGATAGATCACTTTTGTGTTGTCTTAAATTACCATTACATACTGGGAGGACAAGACAAGACCCGTAGTTTTGGAGAAGTTCTGATTCTATCATCTAATTACTCCCATCAGTTTGGAGAACTAAATATGCACCCGCTGCTTAATATATGCCACCAACTGAAATGTGTCACTGTATTGAAATAATCAATACCTGTCGATGGTCATAATTGTTGCTGATCAGTGTGTATATCTACAACATCTGACTAAGTGTCAATAATGAATTAATCTGCTACTTTTTTGTCACTGGATAATATGTAGAGTTAACTGGGGTTTAAAATCTTGGATGCTTTCTACTTGAAAAACACAGAAGTACTTTATAAACTTCCCAATGGTCATTTCTGTAAAACAGAAAGTATCTTCAGTGTCGGTGCCTTTATATGTAATGTTTAGCATGCACTGATACTTGTACTGCTGCAGCGCAAAGGCTAAAACCATTCCATCTGTTTGAAGTCATAACAGAGTGCACTGTATGTGAGGACAAATGCATTTTAAAATATTCATTTTGTTTCCATTTTAAGTGGCTGGAGTCAACTGGTGGATAATGAGTGTGACTAACTCTCTTGTCTATTAAGTTGAAGTGGGTTTTTAGAAGACTGCAGCTCTATACTGAGTAGGCTTTTTAAGAGCTGGGTTAGCCAGGTTAATGGGCAAAAGTTGTTGGAAGCGATGTTTTGCGACACAGGTTGACTGGTTGTCAGTCACTCACAGTTTTCTGGTGCCAGCAAACATAGACAGTGACACCCACTCATTTTCTTGTGGAACAGCATAGCATTCATGTGTCAATCTTTCACTTTCACCAGTCCCCAGAGCCCTTCGGCTTTTGCTTGAACAGCAAGCTAATGTCTCACCAGTGACCCACGTATACACATGCTGCTCAATCAGCAGCTCTGGCAGTTTGGACAGGTACACAAGACCTTGGTCTGCTGTAGACACGCATACATTCACTCTGCATAAATAATATGTTCCAGTATTTGCTGAGTCTGGGTGTCATATGTAGTTTACCTTTTCTGTGGAGGGAGGCCATGGTTTTTATGGCTGTGTCCCACCATCATTCACAACAAATAAGAAGTCAGACTGACTGGAATGAATCGACCTGATCCTGCGGTATCATCTGATACCCTGCATTAGAACTCCAACAGCTTCACTTCTGAGGAGATTAGTAAAATTAATTTTCTCTGACCTTGGCTTTCTTCTCAGAATCTAACAGCTTCTCATTACTCCAAAACCACTAGACAATGTTATATTGTTACTGCCACCAAACAAGGTAAATAGAAATGTAAGCATACAGCCTGGCTAATGTGCTGTGATTAATTAGCTTCTTGATGTCTGTCTGATTGGAAAACAGATCTCAAGCTAATTATGAAAAGTATCTCATTAGCACATTAGCAACGGGTTCAGTACGGTGTGTAGGTGGCAAGACACAAAAGCTGCCATGTGTTTATTAACAAGAAAGGAATGAACAGTGTTTATTTAAAAGGTCGAATCTGTTGCAAGACATGTCAAAGGGAAAAAAAATATGTGATAGTGAGATAAATAACATAATGAGTAGAGTAAAGGTTTGAATGTTGTAGGTGTAAAAAGTCTTGTCTTGAATGTGTGTGTGTGTGTGTGTGTGTGTTTAAATCAGTGTGAGGAGTCACATGGAGTGGATAAAGTCAGTATTTTGCCATCTGTATCAGCTGCCTGTTCTGACGGAGCAGTCACTGAATCCAAAGTGAGAGCCCTATAGACTTAATCATGTCCATAAAGAGAAATGTCACACATTATGCAGAAAGCTCCATAGCGATCCCATAAATGCAGGGTTGAAAATGAACTTGTCTGGTGTCAGCGTGTATAAATGGAAGGTACAAGTTACTTCTGTCTGAGCCCATCACAATCTGAAAAATACAGTTGAAGAATGAGAGACCCTCTATACCTTTTAAAGCTAATTTCATGATCTAAATGAAAAATTTGGCAAGCAGCCAGTTTTTTTAATAAGGTAAGAGGTTTTTTTTTTTTTTCAACAGGTGCCACTGCATAAAATCACTGAATATCCACAACTTCAAAGCTATAGCTTTAAACCATGATTAAAAAGTAACAGGTTGAAATATTATAGTACAGAGATGGTTCTTTCCACCACAAGGCAGACAAATGCCTTAAATCCATCTGCATTTTCTGTACTGTCCATTCTGCTTTAGGTCATTTCGCTTGTATTTTGACCTAGAACAAGACTTCACTTTCTGTCCTCCTTCCTGTGCACTTACACTCTTTTTTCATCGTTGCTCAAATAATTTCCACCTGTCAGATTCACTTCCAGCTCCAGTGCATTCACGGGTTGATGCAGCTTCCTTTTGCCTCTGAGACACAACACTGTTCACAGCAGTTGTTTCCCGTAGGATCACATTTTTCATTTAGAAAGCTTTTAATCAATGTAAACCAATATGGAATGTAATTTATAAGAGGCTAATAGAAAACAGATGGACAGAACAAAGTGTGAGATAAGGACTTGAGTGCTCACACAGTAATGCAGCACACCCTAATGCAGTGTTATTCAATGACACTGTTTTTATGGAAACTTGTTTCAGCAGACTTTGAGCTGAAAAGCACAGCAACATAATGACTATCGTGCTTCTGGCATTCAGAGTGCCTTAGACTTTGGCTTCAAGACAATGGAGCCATCACTCTGCCATTGTTCACATACTCATTTATTAATGAAGTACTGAAATGCAATCTGCTTCCTCACTGAACCACACAGATGAGGGAAATAGTCTTTGTAATGAGATTTTTTTTTACAGGCTTTCAGCTTTTTGTCTCTTTGATGAGTTACAGGACTGGCAGACGGGGTCAAACTGAGCTAGCACAGCGACTCAGTGCTTTGTTCTATCAAAAGGAAGTGAAAAGGAACACGTTTTAGGTTCTCTTGAATGCTATTAAGCTGAATTTTACAGTCAACTACCCCCTCATTCCACTGAGAAACAGAGATGCTTGAAAGCTGTTGGTGCTTTGAAAGTGTGGCGTTGAGAGCTGCAGAAATCAGAAACTGATTTGTGATGCTTTGTCCTTGGTACGCTCCATTTCTAAAGTGGATGCGTTCCCATCAGCTGGCTCTATTTTACTAAACTGGTGTAAACCGTAGACGACACATACCAGAGACACTCTCCAGCAGCTGAACTCTGAACTTTGGCTTTTGATATTAGTTCACTATATTAGTTTTTTTAACAGTAAACTTCTATATGGCCTTGATAAGACAAATATGTTCTATGATATTCATTAAACATATACCACTTTTCATCAACTATCGAGATGCAATACTCCTGCATAGGTTTGATTAATGCTGACTGAGTCATTTCTCCTCTGTAGTTCTACATACTTCTTACTCTATCTTTGCACAACAACATTTGTTTGTAGAGTTTATGCTGTTTCACTGTGTGTCCTGTCTGAATCACAATTCTAAGGCATGAAGGTAAAAAAAAAAAAAAAAAAATGATTTATGTAAATTTTGTCCTGAAACACTGTGAACCAAGTCAGAAAAAAATATAAAATAATTTGCTTTCTTCTGCTTTTCCATTTCTTTTTTTGGAAAAAAAGTCAGTATATTGTGTCTCTGGCAGCCAATATTATATTTTTCTTCTTTTTCTATGAAAGTTTTTTTTATTATTATTCACTTGTTTCAGATATTTTTAGCACAGGACTCAGATGATACATCCTTCTGCTTTTAAGATGATGTGTAGTTTGACCTCATTTCCATGGATGACACAGTGGACTTCTACAAAGGTTTTAGGGGCTTCCCTTTTATGTTCTTGTCTTCTAGTCATCTTACAGTTAAACACCCTCTACTCTGTATTAAAACATGACATTTTCAACAAATAAATCAGTGATGGTGTTTGTTTTTCAAGAAAGATATATACATCTTACTTTTATGGAACTATCTGACATAATTCTAGTAAAAAGATGAAAAAAAAACCTTCATTCAGAGGACATTAAAGCCTCCATAGTGAATTGTCAGTAAATTAAATATTCGAATATAGCTGATTTTTACAGAAAAATGCAGAATCCACAGGTTTGTAAAAATGAATGACAATAAATCACTTAAAAATGGTTGAAGGTTGAAAAATATGAATAATAAAGTGGCCACAGAAGTATTTCTGGGTCTTTAAGGGTCCGCATTATCAACATGTGTTCACAATATTATTCTGTAAGGTGAGAACTTCAGTGTCACTACAGTACAATGGTCTGAAAACAACCATTAAATATATGGAGTGTTTATTTGTTGCTGCTATGAATAATAGTGTAGGTGATTATTATGTCATAATTTCCATATGTTTACATGCATATTTAGTACATATGTGATTGTTTGCTCCTGGTGACCTTGTCAACAACTAGTATTTAAAGGTGGGGTCTGAGATGGTAGAAAAACGGCTCGAGCAGACTTCATTTTGAAGACACAGTTCAAAAGTTCCAACCCCTTTCTTCAGACTCCCCCCCTGAAGCCACGCCTCCAGACTACCGGAACGCACAATGGTTGTTCTGAAAAGGTTGACGTTCACAAGCGTAGCGCAGCATCAATACGCTAACCTTCGCTAACTTTTTGTCATATCCTCATTCACAGGTAAGAAAATACTTGACAGCATAATCATGAATCTAAACAATAAATATGATTATTGTTTCATGTTATATTTGTCAGTATATGAGATTAAAAGTTGGACTTTTTACTATTATTTTGATACGTGTTCGAAGTCATCTGAGGCTATAAGAACAGCTGATTACTGCCAGACTGATGTTAGGCTAGCAGCCACTAAAGTTTGTTTTATCCTCTATTATCTTCTAACTGGCTGGATACTAAAATTACAACATAATGCCAGAAACAAATGAATACTAAAAAAAAAAATCATAAAGACATAATGTTATCTTACCCTTTCCAGTCCCACCACTCATATGCCACACTGATGTTCACTCTCCTCTGCTCTTCCAAAGCCTCTTTCTTGGCACTAGCCTTCCTTCTCTACCACAGTTTTGCATTTATAACCTGTTGTTGCCACCTTTCCAAGTGTCTACCTATTTTAACTGTGTACGTTAGCTAAAATAGCTATCCAAGCTCTGGCTCAGTTTTGTCACGCCACCGGATTGAACCCAAATGCAGAAACTCAGAACAGTCGAGTACAAGCAAAAACAGTTTATTAGATACTTTACACAGTCTATACCAGTGGTTCTCAAAGTGCGGCCCGGGGGCCAATGGCGGCCCTCTGAATCATTTCTGGCGGCCCTCAGTAACCAAGAAATAAATGAATGGGCTGATGAACTTACACCTGTAAATGACATTAAACAATTTAATATCTTTGTAAATAACCTTGGCTGATCATTATATACTAAACCTGCCATATTTTCTTACAACAATACTGCAAATTGAATGTATTTTTCAGTCTTTTATTTCTGCCCCCACCCCTTCAGCGGCCC
>JAPSES010000144.1:3162721-3174171 GCA_029822895.1 Maxillicosta whitleyi | reverse complement strand
ACAGCAAGAGGTCAAATCAGCTGAGGTGTTTTCATTGTTTCCATCATGATCTCTCTTTCAGTCTCATTTGCTGTTCAATATGCCATACACACACACACACACATGCACGAACACATGCACGCACGCACGCACGCACACACACTGCTGTAAAAAGACACAAAATAATGTTGTTGACAGCACAAAATCCAGTCCATAGGGCATACAGTGTTTATGATGTGTATTGTTACTCACACAATCTCCTACCTGTTTGTTTTCACATAGTCCAATATACCATCACACACACACACACACACACACACACACACACACACACACACACACACTTGGCAGAGGCTGCCCTACCTTCACACTCCTGGGTCCCTGGCCCAATTTGAACAGCATCAGTGAGCGATGGTGGCCCGCTGCTGCCAGAAGACCTGGGTAGAAAAAGTCGAGTCATTTTTCACACCTTGCCTTAACACAAACTTCTCTCCAATGAGAGTTCGGAAAACATTTTGCCTCTAAGCATTTTAGTTTGTGTACAGGGAAACAAAGGTGTTTGACTGGTACAACAATCTCTGAAAAACATCCTGTCTGAACTTCAACTGGATGAAACATGCACCGGAATTGCTCAAAAAAAAAAAAAAAAAAAAAGTATCTTTGTCTTTTGACTCTCACATGTTTAGTATTTAATCTTTTTCATCTTACAAATAAATATTATATATCTATATATTATATATAGATATATACTATCTAAATATTACACCTACCACATTTTCTGACTTATTTGATTGCAATGTTCCCTCCTTTTGTATCTTGGAATATGCCATAATATTGGACTCCTCTCCAGAGACACAGTAAGAATATTTTCTCCGAGGCTATTCTCAGACACACTGTACACGCCTGGTGTCACTCTCTCCTCCTCGTTTCTCTCCTCCGTCCCCATTTTCTCCTCCTGCGATGCCCCCGAAGGTAAACACTGCCAGCAGCAGTAGTAGAAGTGTCACCCAAGGCCATCATCTTTCACAGTCTGCAGCAGACACTCTACAACAAGCCCATTCATCCCACACTTTCACTGCACCATCAGCCTAATGCACTCATTACCACAGACACCGCTGGAAGGATAGCTCTGTGCTTCATCCATGTGTCTCTATGAGCTTTTAAACTGGGTGATGTAACTGATAGCAATTTACATATAAAATACCTCAAATGCATTGGGACCAAGGAAGTGGCAGCATCAACATTTTGATCGCATTTCTCTCTCATGTTCGTTAGTCCAGTATAAACACGATTAGTATACATTTTGTGTTTTGGTCAGTGGGAACATGATGCCTCTATAATCATCCCATAAAAGCACGGTGAGGCTTTTACTGCTAAAAACCATTTTCTCTAACTCCAAAGTACTTGTACAGCTTTTAAACACACCTTTTACCCAGCATCCATCAGTGTTTTCAGAGTGTTTCCCTGTATATCCGCGGCCCGTTTGTTTTTAGATCCGAACACGGTGGACAAAGCCTTATGTTTTGATTTTGGCTTTAGTCCCAGTTTTGTGGAGTGAGTAGAATAAGGTAGGCTGAGTGGAGCGGTACCCATTGTGTGGTTGGAGCTGCGCCTGTAACTCTCAGTAGTGATGATGGTGAACAGCTGGGCCTGGCTGCCGGAGTCGACGGCGTGCGATGAGATGATCGATAGCTTAATGGCAGGATTTCAGCCTGTATTTGGGCAGTGTGGCGCTCCATAATGTGGAGTGGGGATAATTATTTCATCACCAAGACCTGGAACTGGGACTTTTTAATTTTCTCCTGGGATCAGTGGAGTGTAATAAGTGATGCCCTGTTGTAGAAATTGTTGAAATATCAAAGCTTCTCACATTACAGAGCCAGTATCTTTTCAAATTAGTGGCTTTATGGCCATGTGTTCCAGCGCTGTCACAGGTTAGGGTTTTATTCCGCTTATCACACTGTCACATGGACCTGTGACACCACATAAATGAGCACCCCTGTACAGTTTAAGAATGGGTACCGCAGCCTTTTCTCCTCCTATACTTACAAGAATAGTTCCCTCCTCAAAATTCATCATAGTCTTTGCCAATGCACAAAAAAAATGAGTGCTTTCTATGCAACAGAAGTGGGTTTTGATTGAAAGCTGAAGAGTGTTTCAATAGGCTTTTCATAATCCTTGAGTGTTACATGAATATGTAATGTAGTTATGACATAAATACAGTTTATTAAGATTAAAAGTGGTAAAGGACGGTTGTAACTTGTATAAGTAACATTCCAAAAATGCATCCAGAGTCTGTTTCACATTAAACTAATGAAAGGCCATTACAGGTGGAATCAAACTTAACTTAATTAATGTGTATATTCTGTTGTTTGACTGCTGTTACATTTGCTCTGCTTTGTTGACCTAAGATCCAATAACCGCTATCCATGGTCAAAGAGAGTGTCAGCGAGGTGATGGCCTTTGTTTCATTGTGTAGCTCAGCTGAGCCAAGAACATCCTCAGGGGCATTAATAGGGGTCATAAACTCTGATACGGATATTTGAACACATTGAACTCTAACTGGCCTTGCTCAGACAAGGACACATGGTTTCCCCCGAGGCCATTTCCATGAACAGAATTGTAAAATAGAAACAATCGATTTCTCTCTGTATTTAATGTGTTTGGATTGGTTGTGTTTTGTGAATGTTTAGCAGGCTTTTTTATCCATCTGCTTCCAGCTTTGCTCATTCTTTCTCAGCTTCATGTGTACTTTTCACAGTCTTAGGGGGGCAGCTAATTAACTTAAAATCCTAACTTTGACTGAACAATCAAAATTTAATTCAACACCGATACATAAAACTGAGTCAACAATATATAGACAGTATAATCCAGACTTAGAGTTTCTGTAAATGCTTTAACCCTTAGCGCTCTGAGTGTATTTTGGTTGTTTTTACCCTCGGCCACCATGCACTGATAAGTCAGGCCACTAGGGGCAGGACCCCACAGAGGTGGACAGAGTCACAGACGCAGTTGGCTCTTTTGTGTACGGTCGTCATGTTCCCAGGTCTCATCGACACATGCTCATTGTAATCTGTCAGAATGGTGTTTAGTACAAAGAGGAAGAAATGAACAGACTGGAATATATTCAAGCAAACAGGAGCGATAACTGCATGTTCATTGCATTCTTTCGTTTTTTAAAAACTTTTCTTTAATTGAAATATTTTGAACCAAGCAATTACATAGCCATCATATCAACGTTTAGTGCAGGTCAGGCAGGGGCAGTTGTCTGTCAGGGCTTTAATCAGGATCTGTAACTGCAGCACGGGGCTGGTGAAACAGGTCTGTTGCCTTACATTCATGGACATGTACTCAGAGTAAGTCACAAATCACACACATTCTACAGGAAGGATAAGTGGATAGCATTCTTTAATACAGTCTTAGTAATCAAGCTTTTGCCCACAATTCATTTACAAGTATATGCAAGTAGAATATGCAAGTAGGCTAAACATCACTTGAAATTTATTTAATACAAATATAGTTCTTCTATTAAAGGAAGCCATGCATATTAGATGTTTGGGAATATTTGTTAATCAATGCTATTTGACCTGTTTCACCAGTCCGATGCTGCAGCGTTACAGATGCTGATTGAATCGGAAAAGCCCAAGAAATTCTGTCATACAACTGCCCCGCCCCTGACTTGCGCTTAATACTTGATATGATAAACTTGGTTCAAAATATTCAATTAATAAAAGTTATAATGTGAAAGAATACAATGAATGTGCATTTATTGCTGCTGTTTGCTTGAATATATTCCAGTTCCAGCCTGTTCATTTCATTTTGTACTATGGTATGAATTCCACCAATAGGGATGTTGCCAAAATATTAATAAACAAAGAAATAAAAAGCACGTGTAGATAAGATTCCACAAATGTGATAGATAATGCACTTATCCACAAAAACATGGTGGCATGTTCTTTTTTTCTTTTTAATGCCAGTAGTGCGTTCGAAGTGTCTCATCCTGCACCGAACACACACCAACTGTGATGACAATATCGCAGAAAATTATATTTTAATTGTATATCATTAGACTGGTCTTACTTGTCCTTTCAGCATAATTCACTTCACAGAATTACTTTGACATCTGCACTTTCAACACAAATTGAAAATAAGACTCAACGAGGCTCCGTCGTGCTGCTACCTCATCTTAAATCAGTCATGTGATTTGGACAAGAGGGACTCCTAAGGCTGAAGTCCAATTATTGGGAATGGTTTTCACCCATAAGAATAATACCTCCTTGTAGTACTAGATATCATATATTCATTTTGTAAAAGTCTATTAACAGGTTAACCTTGTCCGACATTAAACACTAAAAAGGATAATCATAGGTGCAGTCTTTTGTTACGTGACAGCTATGAAATGTAATTGTTCCCAGCCTTTAGTGGCTTTAAGGCTTGAGCGATTTGTTTCTGAATAGATGTAAACAACACGTATCCAACTGATTAAATTGATGTGTTTGTGTTTACTGTAATGTTTCATTTGGTGCTGCATGGATGCCAGATTGTTATTGATGGTCTGACTCTTGCACAGCAGTGCTTTGGCTTCTCTCCAGTTCTAGGCTGAAGTAATTGACACGTTGCCTGCTGGGGTTTGTGATTAAGTTTATTGACATATAGGAGGAGGTGGTTGCGTGGCATCACACAGTTGGCAGAGCTAACGGACCGCTCAAGCTGCTAAGACAAAATAGCATCGATGTTCCCAGAACCCAGCAAATGATCAAATTAATGATGTATTGTACTTTACAATATAAACTATTTAGGAACATAAGCAGATGACAACATTTACAATATCTACAATTTGTATTTATAGATCTAGATCTATAATGGTGTATTGGATGAAAGTCTAGATTCTCAATATCTGAGAATTTTCCAGATTGAGCCAATAGTTAAACCCTCAAAGACCCTAAAGCATTTACTGATCTAAAATGTCTGAACCACTGATCCAATTAACACATTGGAATAATTCAGGTAAATGCAGTTTCCCAGCTTTGCAGCATCACATTTGTCTTATTTGCACATCCAGAGGCTCAGAAAAAAGTATTTTTCCCCCCTTCAGTTTCCTGTGTGCTGATGAAATAACATTCACATTTGTTCTGTTTATGTCGATATTATTTTATGGACGTCTACACGATAAGTAAATCACAAATAGGAAAATACCTGATTTTCACTGACAAATACAAAATGCAGTAGATAATATTCTAATAAATGATGATGATGTTGAATCTGTTAGGAAAGATGAATGTGTCTCAAAGGGTATATTCACACCTGGTCAGTCCTTTGCTCTGCTTATTTGGTTCGGATCAAATGCAGTTTTTTTTTTTTTTTTTTCGCTCGGTTCAGATCGCATTCTCACTGCACTTCTGCTAACCAGAATCAGTTTTTTGATTATCCACAATGCTACGTGGCTACAGTGGCTCATCAAGCACAAAAAGGCACATGGTTCCTTAGTTTGTTTTGGTTATTTTCACATCAGAAGTGAACCTCTTCTAGGTGGTCTGGGTCCACTGAGTTCACATTTATATTCACACCTAAAAAAAAGTCTAGACAACAAACTCTGGTCCGTTTTAAATCAACCAAATGAAGTAAGTCTGAATATACCCAAAATAACCATACAAATAGTTCTAGGTCTCTGAGAGTTAAGGATAGCGAACTACAATATTCATTTAATCAATCAGATTTATTTAATATAGTGCCAAATTGTAACAAAAGTTATCTCTTGATATTTTACATATAGAGCTGGTCAAAAAACAAACTCAAAAACACAACCCAACAGAATGTAAATGCTTTCAGAAAATAAATACTATCACAACAAAATGATTAAGTGAGTGATGACGATGATGGCAGAAGAGAAGAAGAGAATCTATGAAGAGAGAATTAGGAAAATCATTTCTAATATTAGATCCTGGTTCAACAGTATAAAACATACTGTTCATTCTTATTCACAGCTTTTGTAAACTATGATTTTTAGGTGTTTTCAATAAAAAAGTCAGCCTGTAACACTATGTTTGCCCACCCATGGACAGATAACTGAGAGTGTTTCAGCGTGTTAGATCCCAACACAAGATAGTAACATAGGAGGAATTGAACATTTTGTAGATACAGCCACAGCAGGTTCAGAATTCTTGGCAATTCCCCTAAGCCCACCTTATGCTGCCTCGGTGTGGCAATTTGATTAACAAGTTCAGTCCTCCACTTTTCACTGTGACACAAATGTGTCTAGCACTGAAACACACACTCACATGCAGAGTGTGGGTGTTCACTGTGTTAGAAGACAGTGGGATGTCATTAACTCTGAGTGGAGCCTTTCATGTAATTAACAGTGAGGAGACGAGAGATGGGAGGTAGCGGACACAGACAGAAGCACCCCACCACCGCAATAAACTCCTGTTGAGAAAGTGTGTCTTTAATTAAAAATCACTCCTTTAACACACACATACAGATGCACTCTATAGAATAACACCACTCCAGCTTTTATGTGCTCCAGTCAGGACATGCAGACTTGATTAGTATTAATCCTTATCTGCAGAATGGACAGCTTCTCAATTGTGTGTGTGTGTGTTATTTTTTATTTTATTTTTTTTCTTAGCTGGCTAACTTCATGAAGAGCATAATTACAGCATTTTCAATTTCAGCCCACTGCAGAGTTAGGGCTGACAGTCTAGTATCTCTGCACTGCAGATGAGAGGGCTGGGTGTATATGAGTGAGTGTGTATTCATGTAGCCCAGAGCGCTTGTGCATGTGCAACTGTATTTTTGCAGCTAAAATGAGGAGGCGAATTAGCAGGGCTTGTGGGTGACTAATACAATAGATAATTTCATGGCAAATCCAAATTGGAAAACCAGCTAAAATCATGACAACTGTGTAAACTTCATGGCAGACGGCAACTTATGTGCAAATGGGGTTTATTAACTACTAATTGCAAGTTAAAACAATACGATATAATGTGTTTGCAATTTGGTACCAGCACAGCAATGCCCAGTCCAGAATCTGTTCAGTAACAGTATGATATCCAGTAATCTGATTTACTTGCTGTCTATGCAGTGTGTGTTCCAACAGTAGGAGGATGAAAGGCATGTCAGTCCTGATTAGAGCTGCAGAACTGGCACAATTTGAATCTCTTTCTGTGTGTATTCATGCCTGTGCTTTGGTCACTCTCCAGTAGGGAGATCCGAGTTGCCCGAAGGCAGTGGCCATGTTCCCATCCTCCCCAGCTCCTCCTTTCATCTCCTTTCATATCTTCCTTTTCCTCCTCTTCGTCTCAGCGGTGTGACTGTTTCCTGACTGATATCTCTACATTTACTTCTTACTCAAACGCTCAGTAAACAGCTGCTGTGCATATCTATGCCTCTTACGTGTGAGAGCGCTTTTTTGGAAAAGAAGCTTGTGTGTATATTCAGATGTAGGCAGCTCATCAGTGATGCTCTGTCAGCTTTGATAATAACTTGGGGCCCTGAGGCGCTGTGGCCCCCAATACTTTGTCACACTCCTCCAGCTCTGCAAACATAGGCCAGCGTTGCCAGTAAAGCTGCTCTGCCTTCACTGATAATGAGCTCTGTGTCCTCAAAGATACTCTGCTGTGGACTGGTGCCAGATTCCCTTGAGGTGTTGAGCACTGCATGACTTCTGACACCAACAGGACAGCGGCTCCGGTCCTGAGTACACATTCCCACTGACTAATAGGCAGTCATTAATTTAGCCTTGATTAAATGAAAATGTACTGATGCCCAAGGGGAAAGTTAGTAATCACAGCAGCAGGAAATAAGGTGGTGGAAAGAATGAAATGAATGGAGGGTGTCAGAAAAGTCAGCTGGCATCAAAGTTTTATAGGCCAACTTTTAGTGTTTGAGTGCAATAATAAAAAATACAGTTATTAAAAGTGCTGCAGGTATTTCACGTGTACTAGATTGTAAATAAAACACAATTTATTATGTAGAAAAGCCTAACAGTGATAACAGCACAGCAAATAAACTAATAAAGCATTCATATAAATTACTTTTCATCCATTAATTTTACATGCCCCCCTTCAAGGAGACGACGATCCTTCTGACCATAAATCTAACTCTTAAAAGCCTAATGTGACACGGAGACACATATTTAGCTAACAGTTTAGCCCAGTAATTAGCGTTTGTAAGCTGTCTACCTCTGCCAAGTGCCAGCCACCCAACATCTGTTCCTCCACTGCTGCCGGGGCCAGCATTTCCATCCTCATCCTTTCCTCCGCCACCAGCCATCTTTCCCTCTCAGCAGGGGGCAGAGCACTTATCAGGTCTGAAGTGAAACGATAACCAAACGTAGGGGGGAGAACTGACAGCGCTGTCGCCCCTAGTGCTGGTTGGGCGTTCATTTGACTTTCAAAAGGAGGTCCTGCTCCTGCAGTCACCAAAGCTCACCTTGACCCCGTTCACTGCTGCCAATCAGCTGCAATTAAATCACAACAGGCCTGTTGGACACCCATCCTCAGCAGTGTCGGCGTGTGCCATCACCATATCATCAGCATATTCACTGTGATGGGAAGCGTCTGCAGTTGCCTGTGTATATTGGATTTATTTCTTGCTCCAATGGTGATGGATTTTCCATTTGCCTGTTGTGTGTGATGGTTCACTATTGAGAGAAGCAGCACATTGAGACTGTTGCATCTTCTGTCATTCGCCGTCGCACACCGTTTGCTCAGTGCCATTTTATGATTTTGCTCTCCCCGCTGTGCCATGCTTCTCCATATTGTGGGGCCCCATTTAACTCTGATAAGTCATTGTTCAGGCAATACAGAGAGGAAAGTCTTAACAGCATGCACACAGTGTAGACAACCTTCCCTTTTCTCTCATTTTCTGTTCTCCCTTCCACCATTTACTCTTGCTTTATCGTTTTGCCTATAGCTCCTCTGTGGGCAAATTGTCATTTCAGAGCCCCTGCCCCAAAAGGAATGGAGAGAGAGGGAGGGTGTGGTGAGATGAGGTGAGGTGAGGTGGAGGGGATTATGACAGAAGAGGATGAAAGGGGAGAGAAAGGGGAAGGCGGTGGAAAATAAAGTTGCTCTTATCAGAACTTGCCAGGAGCAATGCGCACACAAAGCTGCTTGGGAATCCAATTTGGTCTTTGCTGTTAGTTAAGTGATATCAGTGTAATTAGCCGTCACAGGTCAGAGTGTTAGCCCGGCGTGTTAAGTGATTTCCTGAAATCACAACTTGTGGAAGTGTAAGGGGACGTCAAGTCACTATGAAAAAAAGGAATAAAACAACTACTCTTGCCAACTCCACAAATAGAGCACAATGCTTATACATGTCAGCTGCCTCTGCACTTTCTTGTTGTGGTGTTGACAGCTACGCACTTTGGTTTTAAGTTGATTTTCTTCCTATACATCTCTCCACAAGGGTGACTTTGAGCTGTCGTAGTCCTGTTCAGTGTAACTCAATTGTGCTTTATGTTGTTTATTTGACGGATACAGCTAATGTCATGTTCAGGAATGGGAGGTGGGCAACAAGCAGTGGCAGCCACAGGAATGTCCTTGGCTTTTTCCACAAAAACAATTAGACCAAAAGTAAGACGGCGGGAATTTGAAGCTGATCCGTTTAAAACTTCCAATGTGAGTTTGTTATGTCCCTATAGAGTTGTTTTTGTTTTTTCCACATTCCACACGTTACTCTAAAAGGAATAGGTATTATCCAAGGTGACCGAACGCCTCTGAATGTGGACCTAGTTCTCACAGAACACTACACGCCACATAAACCTGTGAATAGACTCTTTACCGTACTCCACAGATCACAGACCTCTGCAACACTACTTTTTCAAAGACGTAGAGGGAAAGTTAAACCATATGTTCTTAGTTACCCTGAGGCATTGTATACAGTATAGGCTGTAAATCAGAATCTGCTCATGTTTCATTTGGTCTCTAATCGTGAAGCAGGAAAAATTACAACAGTTTAATAAACATGGAAAAGCCGCCGATGCAGTCATACATTTAGTTTGTATGACTTGTTTCGTTACTCTGACTGGCTGATCGTCTGTCCAACTGTATTCAGAAGCATTTTAGCCTGTGTCTGATGATTACAGACTAGGAAAGGAATGTTGAAATTATTATGAATGTGAGGTGTGAAAAATGTATTTGTCCACAAACTTTTTCCTTCTTTATAGTGAGCCAGTTTACACACATGTATTCATCCTCTTTCTGGTTTCCATGTGACAGTCTGTGATTAACAATGACCCAATGTCTTTTTTCCCCCTCTCTCCCCCACCTCCTGTTCTCTAGGGGAGATCTGTGCATTCACCATCCATGGGCTGGAGGCTCCGTTTGAAGCAGTGGTGCTGAACGGCACGTCTGGTGAGGGTCAACTGAGGGCTCGAAGCCTGGTGGACTGCGAGCTACAGAAGGAGTACACCTTCATCATTCAGGCTCACGACTGTGGATCTGGCCCCGGGGGCACAGAGGGTAAAAAGTCCCACAAGTGAGTAAACGCCACATGTAGAGGTCAACCGACAAAAGTGCTTTTACGATAAAACCTCTTGAGAAACTTTTGATGATATTGTTTTACTGTTCAGTCTTGTCGTCAAATCGACCATCTCTTTTCTTGTTATCCCTTTGACACCAGAGGAATCCATGCCAGCACACACAGAGAATGACACCCACCTCCATCATACCCACCAGACAACTTTAAAGAGGTCAACTGATAAAAATAATTTGTCACACTTGTTGGCTCTTCCTAAAGAAGCCATCGTGTGAAATTGCTCCCTGTGCGGCCTTTGAGGTGACTACCTCTGTACCTCTATACTGCACTTCACCTCCTACTGTCGTAACCTCCCCTCACCTCAGCCAACAACAGAACCGAGTGCACAAATCTATCATCTAGTCCAGCTTATAGACACTTACACACTCACACTGACACCTACTGTATACACAACCAACCTGGAATTATAGCAGCAGGGATGTTCAAGTCTCTGTGGAAGTTTTAAATCAGTGGAGCGTGTCTGGTTTTCACTCTGCGTTGTTTGTGTTAAGGTGAGTGTGAGAGAGTCAATATTGGCGCTTTTCCACTCCATGGTACCGACTCTACACGACTCTTTCGCTTTTCTATTATGAAAAAGGACCCGGAATCTGGGACGTGACATTAGTTTTTTAGAACCGCCTCAGCCAAGGTTCCAAAATCCTGGAGCGGACACCAAAACGTGAGGTCACGACACTGCAGACACTGATTGGTCAGACAGTTTTCTCTTGTGTTACAAAAATCAGATGCAGAAGTAGACAGTGAATAGTGAAACATTAAACCACATGTTGACAGAACCAAACTACACCATAGACATTTAGTCTTTGGTAGTGGATGTAAAAATACAGACGAGAAAATAAGCAACGAGCGAGTTTTCGGCAACTCTGAGCAGACGACAGGAAGTAACGCACCGTGTAGGAGTAACGAGTCGAGCTGAGACGAGCTGGTCCCATGTA
>JAPSES010000144.1:3135314-3147625 GCA_029822895.1 Maxillicosta whitleyi | reverse complement strand
AATTTGGCAAAACTGTACAGAGACAAGGGCGGAGATTGTCGACACTGGTCTACCGTCCTTTAGCCAATTAGGATGAAGAACATAATATACTGTAAAAAAAAAAAAAAGAAAACAGCACTAAAAAAATCTGCGATACAGTGAGACCACGAAAGGTGAACCGTGTTATATTGAGGGATTAGTGTACACCTAATCCTTACACTCATGACTATTATTCAGATATACCACATTATCAACATTTAACTCCCTTTGTACGTCTCCCCACAATACAAAAACCTGAAGCTGTAATGAAAGCCACACTAACTCGTTCCAGCTACATTTCAACTAGCAGCCATGAGGGCAAATAGTGTCTCTTTTTAATGTTCTTTTACATTCTGCAAATGTTCTCAGTCACTGCACCCCCTTCCTGGCCAGGCTCGTCTGCGTGTATCGCATTGTCATCCGTCTGTAGTCAAAGCCTCATCAAATATTAACAGACACATTAGGACTACAAGAGCTCCCTTCATGCATTCTGCTCAGCATGAGAAAGACGTCGGTTTGGTAAATGGGTCGTGGTTACTGACGTGGCAGCAGACTCTCAGTCACTAGATGTGGTCTGGATGGGACAAGCGGGTCATTTGTTACTTTTAAGGTGCTATATACAGCCTTTTAACACATATAAATCACTGCCGAACTAGTTCTGTGACACTGAAACAAACAAGTTCTGGCAAAGTTGGTCATGTACAATGGATTTTATATCAACACAATGAATCTGCTGGGACATTTTAAGATTGTATTTGTCATGAAGGATGGCAGGATGCCACATCCATTAAAACAGAGTTAAAGGTCCAGCTTTCACATTCAGAGGGCTCTCATTACAAACACTGAGCAGTACATAATAATAATAATAATAATTACCTTATTACTTAAAAAAAAAAAACTCTAGTATTCCAGTGCACTACTGTCACCCACTATGTTGACCCACTATATTTTCATAACACCCATATCTGAGGGTGCATGAGGGGGACACCGTCACTGTCACTGAATGTCACACACTAAAAATCGAACTTTGAAGAACAGTGTATGTCACACTTGATGAAACTAACAGAGACATCTACTACTAGTACTGCTTTTTTATTTGAATATTTATTTTAGGAATGAATGAGCTGGCAATTAGTGATTTATGATTCAGATATTTTTCATCACCCACCTTATGAGACCAAATCTGTGAAATCTGAATCCTGTATTTACAAAGCTGTCTGTCCACGTATAGTTTGTAAAGTTAATTCTTTCTTCAGGTTCTTTGGTCATAGACTGACATAAAGTAGCTTCTTCTTTTTATGCCTCCCGTTTTGTTCTGTCATAGATGGTCTCCCTGTGAGGGAGCCACTGCATCCACCATCCCATAATGTGCACCAATACCCTATTTATTATCCCTGCTCCAACATGACTACAGCTCTTTCTCCACACACTACTGAATGGGTGTAGGGCACTGCAGCAGACTCCACAGACTCTTCCACAAATTTAGATTTCACTGCAAGTGGAACTGTTCTTCACGGATTCTGACATCAAGGGCTCATTTGATGGTGTCGGAGTGGGCTTGCTGAGCTGTGGGGCAGAGGCCCCACAACATGAATGCTTTATAGTCTGGTAATGTAGATTATAGCAGTGATGGTATAAAAGGAACCTGTGTCCTCCACTGTGGGAGCTTTTCAGAGAGAAGAGAAGGTGTGTGTGTGTGTGTGTGTGTGTGTGTGTGTGTGTGTATGTGTGTGTACATATACACACGCGTATTTTCCAGATGTTCTTCAATATTAGCCGCACCTATAGATGCGACTATAATAAATGTAAATAAATAAATATAAATATAACCACAACTATAAGATGCAGCTGAATTTAAGTCACATGTCAGTATAATCCACAGGAGTCACATGAGATATTTACACAGAAAGATGGAACTCATTGATCTCTATCTTCATCTTCCTCTGAAACCATTGAACTCCTCTTCTTCAGTGTATACACATATGCATTTCTTTGTATGTTTTCCATGATGGGGGTGTGTGAATGAGTTAACCTTAAAAATAGTGTCTTCCTCAGTGCATCACCTCTTTCACCTGTCTGTTTTGCTTTTACGCTTCCTGCTAGAGCGCCCCCTGGAGGCCATTAGCCCATAAAAAATCTGTACTCCAGCTGCATCGTTGTATAAGCCACAGGGTTCAAACTGAGATACACACACACACACACACACACACACATATACACACACACACACACACACACACACACACACACACACACACTACATAATAGCTTTGAAAACCAGTGTTATCATCACCACCACATAAATAAGAATTATATGATATACCACAGTCCAGTTGTTGTATTTTGTCTTATTTAATGTTTTTAGGACTTAATCATTACCATCTTAATAGTAACACAAAGCATGTAAGAGGGGCGGTATCTTCTTTGCATAAGGAAACAACAGGGGTTTAATGGAAAACGCAGTGTTAATTCTGTGAAACACTGCCACTAATCAAGGTACTTGTGTGAGATAGAAGCTACCTGTCATCTCAACCAAGATCTCATTTGTTACAGTGATTATATTAAGGTATCATGGTTAATTTGACAGTGATTTACAATGATGCTTAAAGTTTTTAATTAAATATCCTTTACTTCTTCATGAAAACACAGACACACATGGCAACACCAATTCACATGCATTATGTCTTAGTCTCAAGGCCAGAAGGCCACAAAGTCCAAGTTATAAAGGAAGATATTTGAGGTCTAGATTTACAACCTCACTTTACAAAAGGCAGTTAAAGGTGCACTGTTAACTTCCATACTATATATACACATTACACTAAACTTTAAAGTCACTTAAGTTCATAAACACTCGATGTGTACTTTTTCAAGTCATCACAGTGAAGCACCACACCATGAAGAATACATTCAGAGGTGCAGTCATGTTGAGAGCAGCCAGACAGGCGTGGAATATGGAAGACTGAAACATATCTGTTGCTTCTCCATTATAACTACAATAAAGTGAAGCTCATTTAGCTGTTAAAGCTCACACAGTCATTTTATGAGTTCATAAAGGCAGACTCTGATGACTCCATAACTCTAGACTGTTTTCAGTTACATTGCCCACATTTAGGTTTGTGGTATTTATGACATGGTCCATTATATATTTGATAATAACTTTCTGAAACGCTTCACTTACTTCGATGAACATTATCTGTGTGTATGGGAAAAAAGTTTAGATTTTTTATCCAAGCAGAAACTAGGTTTTACAATGAACACCTCTGCATTATATGTGCACATACAACTCCTCTCATTCCAGCTCACATTGTCTAAATTGACTGTGAAGGTGTTAGGTGTTTTCACTAATGGAAATTCCCCCTGTACAGGAAGTGTGTGTGTACTGAAAACCAGAGGCTGAAATAGAAAATCAAAACACTGCAGCCCTGATGGAATGCTTTGTTAGCGTAAAACTGGACTCACCTGTGCAACTCAACTTCTTCGCCTCTACATCCAACCAGACAATAGCAAGGAATTTTATTTACTGACAACAAGTCTGATGATTTTTACCTCCTCAAATCTCCAAAAAGTCTAAAGTCTGCTATGCAAAATAGCAAACTTTTTTCATTATGACACACAATAGGGAACTGAAAAATGACTTTACAGTGCCTAATGTGTTTTCTGCAAAAAGCTATTTGGGTTGAATGTGACTCTTGCTCTCCATCAGGTAACATCCGCAACACAGAGAAACTGAGCTATGACCGACAGCAGCAGTATGAGATCCAGGTGACGACCTGGGACTGTGGCCAGAAGAGAGCGCTGCACAGTGTCCCCGTGCACATTGATGTCAAACCTGTCTGCAAACCAGGCTGGCAAGGTAGGCCAGGTGTGTGTGTGTGTGTGTGTGTGTGTGTGTGTGTGTGTGTGTGTGTGTGTGTGCACTTTGTCAGTATATACTGTAGCTCACACTACGTAGAAAAGCTGACTCTAGCCTTCTAGGCAACAACTACTCCCAAAACCAAAGACAAGGTGTGTTTCAAACATGGTCTTCCACCAGTGACATGGATACAGTTGTTTGTGTTTGTGTGTGATTATTTACAGAAGTGCTTTAAGAACTGGAAGAGTTGTATGTGGTTGAGTCAAAAGAAACACAGATGTGAGCATTTGCACGTGTGCGTCCAGGGACTGTGAAGTGCACATCTATCTGCATCTTTGCCTCTCACTCCTTTTTTCCTCTTTTCTTCTCCTGCCCCTCCTCCTCTCTCTCCCTCCATTTCTCCCCTGAGGAATTGGCCTGTCAAGTTTAGCTGGTGCGATCAACAGCACTTTAGTAAGAGCACCATGACACAGCCAACACGGCTCTTAGCACATCAGAAAGCAGTCGTGGCAGCCTTAACAAGGCCCAGAGTAATGCAAAGACAAGTGTCTGCGCTGAGTGCTACTATAACAACAACACAAACAGTGCCTGACATAACTCTGCATGCAGTTTATACTTGTGAAAGAGGGCAGCGGCACATGTGATATAAATATGAAACACATGTTACTGTGTGCAGTCTATGTTGTTCTGTCATCAACAACCTTTTGGCAACGGGCCATTTTTCGTCACACAGGATGAAATGTTATTTGGCTGGTGATAAACAGCAGGAAATGTGGAGCCTGGCAGCTGCACAGTGGCAGCCATTGAACCCTGCAAAAACTGTTAAGTTGTTTGGCTCATGTTCAATCTTATGAATGTTTCTCAAAATGAGTGGAAACACTTGTTTATTTACTTGTTTCTGATCAAGGTCAGGGTCTGAAACAAGGCAGAAAAAGCCTAATCGATTCAATTTGCATCTTAAAAATGAAAGATTAATGAATTTTCTTGAAACTCTTAACACAAATACTGTTTATCCTCACACACCCACATGAAATCCAAACAGATGGTTTCAGTTCTGCCTGATTAGACCAACACCTAGGATGGTGTTGGCATGTACACTCTGACATCGATGTGGTGTCGAAACAACCTTTACTGAGTTCAAGACTGAGAGCGATTAAAAGTCACAAAGTCAAACAATCAAAATAGAAGGGTACAGTATGTGCCATTTGTTCCCAATTTCAAAATGGATAGAAGACAAAAGTACAAAGTCACAGTGGCAGCTCTTGGCAGCACGCTGTGTTTATTGTGCCCTTTTTGCCAGAAGAACAAAGAGCAAAATTCCTTTGGCAAAACAAGGAAGATGGCAAGAACCATGAACTCTACTGCATTACATTTAAAGCAGGAAAACAGACTTCATACTAAAAGACACATGTGCACCACACACACACACACACACACACACAGAAATATGTGTAAATGTTCACATCAGAATAATTCAGACAGATGTCATATGCTTCAGTGCTGTGGATGAGTTGGTGTATGTGTGCACACATGAAGGCACAGCAGTGGTTTGGACATGGGTCTACAGACGGACATGAACCCCCTCTCTCTCTTTTGCTATATTTTAGTGTGTGTGCATTTTTCAAATTAAGATTACCAGTACACAATTAATGCAAGAAGATGAACAGGGATATATCCTCCACTGATGAAAGTCCAGGCATGAGCTTTGTTTGGCAGCAGAAGTAAATGCCATTAGAACAGGGTCTGTTCAACAGGACTCGTAGCCGTTTTATTAAGGGCAGACTGCGGATGGAAGGTTCACATACACCCACAACACACAAAAGATGTGCTGTCTTCTGGTAAAAACCAGTAATCTGTCTGTTTGAATTAGCTATGGTAGCTGCCTTTGGACATCAGGGCTCAGCTGTGTGTCTCTCATGACCAATCACATGTCCTCACTTAGCAAGTGGAAACTCCTTTACTGACTGTCTACACGCACACACTCAACACTCTGCTTGGATGTGTAGAATTCACCAGTGTCACACTTTTTCAATTTTCTCGTACAGTTATTACACTTTTAAAGAGGATTTTGCTAAATTCTAGAGAACACACAAGTAGTTTACCATAATATTAACAATGAACAAATGTTGTAGATGTAATCGGATAATCATAACACACAGTTCAGAAACAGGACATTGTGCTAAGGAGTGATTTCTTGTTTCTGTCATGTGGCTTTCACAGCTGTTGTGCCCTTTAGCATTCTGCCCTATACATTCTAATGGAGGAAGTGAGAGTGAACCTGTGTTATGACCTTTGTTACACACTACATGTGACCTCCCTGTTATTAAAGTTTAAGATGTCTTTATTTTAGGCCTTGCTGTCTCTATACACTATGTGTTTTAAAGTAGGTAAAAGCTGGTGATTAAAGCAAATGTCCTGTACAATGAAGTTATTTAAATGACTAAAAAGCCCTGTCATATTATTACATAATTGTTTTTTTAGCCTTTATTTCTGTGTAACTCTGATCTGAGTGGATATGATGCAGGAGTATTTGAGGGACAGCTGTGTGAAAGGAATCCCACCTGTACATATGAGGCTCTAAAGGGGTTAGTTTAAGTTTTACCATCTCAGAAAAGCCCCCATAAACAATATCCATTCATGCGTATGCTATAGAATATTTGCACACCTTTTTCTTTTTCTTTTTTTCTTTCCCAGGAGGAAGTGAAGCTCTAAAATGCTCTTAAATGTATCAGTTTTCCCAGACAGAAGATCATTTCAACAGCCTGTGTTTTTTGTTTTACTGTGATGTTATTAAGCAGAACCGCTGCCTTCCTGAATCCAGTGTAGGAAAATAAATGAGGTCTGGCTGAATGTGATTGGAGGAGGAGTGGTCTGAACACCTCTGATTAGAAGCAGCAGCCCGGATTTTGATCTTACAAATGTGATGATGTA
Organism: Maxillicosta whitleyi; assembly: GCA_029822895.1. NCBI lineage: Eukaryota > Metazoa > Chordata > Actinopteri > Perciformes > Neosebastidae > Maxillicosta > Maxillicosta whitleyi. The sequence goes on along the minus strand of JAPSES010000144.1, from coordinate 3,140,823 downwards.
GAGTCGCACTAGAACAGTTTTCACTGTAGGACTGTGTTATGAATAGGGTGGAATGGCTTAGAAAGATTTTAAAAGAGTTTTTACCTGCAAAATGTAGATGTTTACAGTTCATAGTGCCTGCAGTGCATGGTCTTAAAACTTTGAAAACATCTTTGGTCAGTCTTAATGAAAAAAATAAACAAATAAATGTCCATGTAATGCTGCTGCTGGTAGCTGCTCTATATTTTTAATGTCAAGAACAATGTAGTTTGTCATATGTCATCTGTAAATATTTCATCAGTGTCAGTGTAGTAACATATATATGAATATGAAAAATATAATCTGTATTGGGAACAGTCACAAAGTAAAAACTTTAATCTCACAAAGTTTCAACAACAACATTTTCCAACTTCTCAGTCCATTACAGCCCATCTCCTATCTGCTCTGTTAATCTGCCTCCTTCTCTGTGTCCACTGAAAAACACATACACATGTGCACAGACAATAAAAACTAATAATGGACTGAGCAGACAGAAGGGAAGATAAGTGTGAAAGGCTGCTGCAAAGCCTCTTCTGTCCATTCAATAGGATGGTTATCAGTTATATGTGGTGTAGTACAGTTTGACAGTTTGAAAGAAAGCTTTATTCAGTCAATCCTACAGTTTCCAAGCCTAAGGCCACCAGTTAGAGAAAACAATCAGCCTTGGAAAACTTTCTGTTTTCCTGTTTTAGAAAAAGCCATGCTGTATTGGCTTTAACCACAGCCTGTCGGCGAAAAAACTCCATTTGCCTTTAAGCATCACTCTAAATTCAAGACAAGAACCATTTTTGTCATGTGTGGTATGTCCACGATGGCAGGTGGTGTAGTCACACACAATCACACACACAGCAGCGCGACTGTTGGCATACTGACACACACAGATGAGCACACACCCAGAATGAAAGATAGTCATGCTGTTGAAGAAAGTGATCTGAATATTCATGTCCATCCTTTGTGTTTTGACTCAGGCCCTGAGCTGCTTGTGTGTGCACAACAGCCCCACATTAAAGCTGACCACATGGGCATTGTCGGTTAAAGTGATTAGAATAAATGTCGTGTTTCTAAACTATCAGGAAATTATAAGATTATAAAATTATATATGCCTGTGCTTTTGTTGTCAGGATTAGATTATGTGTCAGATATGCTACTGCTACTACTTTTATGTATTCTGTACTACGCTACTTTTCCTGAAAATCAGAATGAATGGAAAGTCATTGATGTAAACTATGTTGAAGATCCTGAAAGCACATTTGTAGAGTAGGAGAGCGAGATGAAAAATTTATATGTAAGAAATGTGCAGTGTAGGAGATGTGACTGGCTATTAAAAATGCATGCACCACACATCAATACTAGTCTTCTGGAAAGATGATTTTTGTAACAAGGACAGAAACACTATTTGCAGTTAATCAAATAGAAGTATTTCTATATTCACCTATAATACATTCACTGGATGGACTCTTTAAAATGATAAGAGGACTCAAAAGGCCACATAAATACAGAACACAACACTCATTAACGCTCTGCTTTCGACATATTTGAGAAGGAAAATTGTTTTTCTTGAGGAGAGTCAACTTCATTTATTAGAAAAAAAGAGTGTAGTGATAGGATTTGGAAAAAAAATTATTTTACCGATAGCCTATATATGTAATATATATAATATATATAATACACATACACATACATAATTTTGTCAGGTGCATTGGTCTGTGTGTTGAATCATAAACATGTCACTGCTGACTGACATGACAGACTACGTGTTTCTTCTTCAAATAATGCAGTTTTTCCCACAGTTTGGTTACCATAGCATAGGAGGAGGCACTAGTGCTGTAAAATAAACAGTACAATATAAAAATGCAGGATGGTGTAGGTGAATATGAGTTAGAATGACACAGTTTACATGGGATGGGATATTAACAAAGAACTTATATTGATGCTCATCATTGATTCTGTCCTGTATTGGGAAAAATCTAACAGCGTCTGGGTAGTTTATGCCACTGGCTTTGGTGCAGAAGATTACCAGTTTGAGACCCTTGGGAAAGGTCCTTTATGGTATACACACCTACACCTGTATCCACAAGGGGGCGGAGTCTCATTGTTCTGGTCCAAGCCCAGATAAATACAGAGGGTTGTGTCAGGAAGGACATCCGACATAAAAACCTGTGACAAATCAACATGTGGATGTTGATTCACTGTGGAGACGCTGAAGGGAAAAGAAGAAAGACACTTTCGTTGGGAAAAGTAAAAAAAAAAAAAAAAAAAAAAAGGCAATAATGCCACTGTTCTTGAGTCACAAAAAAGGACATACTTCAAAGAGAACTGGAGTTAAAAATATTGGTCCCTTTTTTATTGTGTTCTCCAGAGGATGCTGTGCTCCTATTGGTCAGTTTCACAGAAGTGACTGCTCCTGTCATACGTATTAGACTTTCTGTCACAATGTTTTGACCTTTCCACATATGTTTCCATCCATTATGACAGACTGCAGTTATCACACCTGACGTCCATTTGTTGCTTGTGACACAAACCAACCAGCAAAATATCCCTGTGTATAGGATAGGATTTGAGTCTGGACCAGTGGCAGCTGGTGAAATTAGTTTTTGGAGGGACGCAGTCATTGTGTAATTTGTTGGGGGGGGGCACTCACCGGCACTAACGGTCATCTGATCCAAACTGTGGGCAGTCTTAGAATTCACAGACATCTTCATGTGCTGAAGTTATGAAAATGTCATGTAAGATCTATTGTATAATAGAGGAATAGAACCCAGGAGTGTAAAGTTTAACTTTTGATTCACACAGACATTAGTGTTGTGCCGTCATGTGTCTCAGCAGCGCAGAAATCCACCAGTTCAGGTGTGATGCCCACAAGCACAGACTGAGACACAGCACTGGCATAGAAGAGGAGCCATGTGGTAATATTTTCAGCCCCAAAATTAAGCTGAATAATTTTGTAAAAAGGCTATAAGGTATAACTTTGATTTAATTTTTGTATTGCAGTTTCAGAATGCTATCTAGAAAAAATGTTTTGTTTTAAATTGTTTTCCAGTGATCATTTTTTGCAATTTGTTAATTTAAGAAAAAAAATTCCAGACATCACATGTGTGGGGAATTTTATTTATTTATTTATTTTGGTATTGTTCCATTGTTTCTGAAAAGAAAACCATTTTGATAATAAAGTATTTTATTTTTACTGAAAAACTCTGCCCTAATTCTGTCCTGGGGTTTAACTACTTAATAATAAAACATTTAAAGGTCAAAAAGAAGGCCAATTCAATGATGCAAATGTATCAGTATCTGTAACAATATTGGTAATATTTGCCCTGTATTTACTTGGTATCACACCTCTGGTACTGACCCCCTCCTGCCTACAGTGTTAATGCCATAAAATGACTCTCATCTGCCTGGTAGCCAAGGATAAGATGGTAGATCTGTCTCACATGGAACTAAATATTCTTGGTGTTTACTCTGTGTTAATAAAGTAACATTGAAATTGTAATGACATGAAGATGTTACTAAAAAAAAAATCAAAAGAGCTTATTAAGAATAAGACAGAACCAGCAAATGCTTTGTAATGCTTTTTTTCCCCCTATCCCCAACTATTTACAAAACATGTTTGGTCCAGTGCACGGCTGCTGGATATTTACTGGAGGTGTGCAGCACCTCAGATCACGATAGACTGAGGTTTTGAACATGACTCATTTTGTACTCAGCTCTTCAGTTTACCATTCAAGTGTCTGTATCTGTGTGTGTGACAGCACTAGTCCTGATCTCAGGTCAGAGTAGGAAGAGGCTGAATTAAAGAGAAGAAAAAAAATAAATGTCGGGGCACTTCCCTCTTCTCTTTCCTCTCCCCTCCTGCTCTGTAATCTCAGACTCGGGTGTCTGGCTGCTGCTCCAGCACTTTTCATCCCCTCCCTGGTATTAGCCTGTTTCCCCTTATTACCTACATTGTTTCATTTCTCATTTTGCCCGTGCGATGTTTCTATTTCCTGTGTGTTTCTCCTTTTTCTTTTTTTTCTTCCACATATCTGTGGCCATTGTTACTTTTCTCTCTTTGTCCTTTCTTTTTTTCTGGTCTTACCACACTTGTCTTACTTGCCTTTTTTCTTCAATTTCTATGTTTGCGTGCAGTCTCCAATGACAATCAAACTGGTCTCCTCTTAGTCCTCTTTTCACTATTTTTCATTATAGCATAACATGCACATACCTTATAAGAGGGTTCAGACATATGAACCCCCTCCACCGTCTTCCCCCAATAATCTCCACAAGGACACTGAGTTGTGGCAGAAGTAAGATGATAGGAAGGGATGCTGATTGTGTCAAGGGCTGGACAAAAATAACCTATATGTAGTGTATGTGCACAGCTGTGGCTCATTTGGTAGAGCAGGTTGTCCAATGACCAAAGGGTTGGTGGTTCAAATCCTGGCTCCTACTGTCCACATGTCGAAGTGTCCTTGAGCAAGACACTGAAGCCTAAAATTGCTCTGGGGGGGGGTCTGGTAGTGCCTTGCATGTTACAGCAGCATATTACCCTCCTGGTGTTTGAGTGTGAATGCTTAAGGTGTAGTAAAGAACTACAGAAGAGCAGAACATTTACCACATGCTGGTGGAAAAATAATAATTTCAAATGCTCAGTAATCACACAGATCCACAAATAAATGCAGGGAAACGGCTGCCTGATGCACACATAATATGAAACACACAGGCAACATATGATGACACATAATGACACACTCACACCTTTGTAAGAATGATTGTGCTCATCACATCCCATTATTCCTGTCTATTCTAGTTAAGACTGGAGTTGTATTTTTGTGACACTGTAAAATTCCCCTATGATAAAGAGAGACAGGGAGAGGGTCTGGGTTAAAGACAAAAGTGGTGAAACAGCAGGGAGTAAGTGAAAGTGAGAGGTAGCGTGTCAGAAGAGTAAGGGGTGGAGATTAAAGTTAGACTTTTTGCCTCAGGGACATAGGTTTTGCCCAAGGGAGGGACTTGGAGAATCTCTGGGTCTTGTTCACCTGCAACACTGCAGTGAATTACACGATAGACAGGAAGGAGCAGCGGTGTAATGATGCAAAGGCTGAGGCAGACAGTGGTAATGGCAGCCTGCAGCTGAGCATACCTTTATGTCCAGGCTTCACTTCTGAACAGAGGCTTTGAATGGAGTCTAAAGAGCCAAATGCATGTGTGGAAAAACTCCCTGTGGGGGGAGTGGACCCTAGGGCAGACATGTTGAGGGGATTACAGTTTATGTCCCAGCGCCACATGAATCCCCTCTGGATCCCCCATGAGCAGATAGAGGACAGTTAGTCTTTAACCGTCATGAGGAGGATTTGAGAACGGATCAGGCAGAGGTGGAGCCCTCACAATCAATGCTGATATTGATTTGATTCGATTGATATTTATTGTCATTGCATATAAAACATGAACATGTTTCAGAGCAAAGAAAACACATTCCAGTTACAACTGATCAAGATAAACGTTAAAACACAGA
>JAPSES010000144.1:3036721-3066150 GCA_029822895.1 Maxillicosta whitleyi | reverse complement strand
CTTGTATTTTGTTGACTGTATCAACACAGCACATATACCCAACATATTTAGACAGGGCACTTTAGTGTTAATAGTAAATTCAAATAAGCAATCTGAATCAACCCGTAATCATGACGAACCACAAAAGGAAAATCCAAGCTCTTCAGGAGCAAAGATTTCTAAAAACAATGTTTCTCTATGACAGAACACAAAACATCTAAGAAATATGAATGTTCTTCAGTTTATCAAGGAGCAAAAATTCAAGCCTAAAATGATTGCTGTGATCTGTAATCCCTCAGGATTAGTGTGTCAAACCTTCATCTATCTCTATAATACAAATACAAATCCACTAATAACCTTTACTGTGCCAAAAGGAATCCTGAGGTTAACTGTACCCAGAGCCTATGTCAACCTACCTGGGCCCCGAGGGCTCTGGGATGTGTCACCATGGATTCCGTCACCATGGACTCCAAAGCCACTGTCATTGGCAAAGACCATTTACACCTCTGATGACGCCATTAATGCTGAAAAGTACTTTGAGATGCTGCCCACATCCCTACTTAGATCTATCCAGCTTCCAGGTTAGGGCCAAGTGTAATTATGAGTCAGGACTCAACTGGTCTGTGTAGCAGCAGCGTAATAAAACACTCAAGTCTTTTATCACGCATCACTCTCCAAACCTCCAAGTCATCCACAGTGAAATGTTACATGTAAGTTCAGGCATGCTTCAGGACCAAGAGCTGATTAAACAGTATTCCAGGATTAGTCTTTGTATGAAACACGGTGATGAGACGTGTTAATACCCAAATAAAGGAGGATAAAGTTTGATAAGAATACGGTATAGTTGATTTGGAGTGATTACACTAACCATTTTCATTTCAGTTGTTGTGAAACATTAAGCACCAAACCTAACTACTTGAGCTACATTAACCTCTACATGAAGACAGGACTTCTAGATAGGAAATGTTAAACTTAATAACAGCTTCATACAATATTTAACTTTCACCCAAAATAAAGAAATGAAACCCTAATGTGTTCCCATTTGTGAGACAATGATAAAATACAGACACTTCAGAGAGGCTGAAGTACACGAAATGTGACTTATGGAAACGGTGGTAAGGGATTTGTCTACAGCAGTCTTCCCAACAGAGATGAAAAAACCCTAGAAAATATCTGAAAGCAGTAAAAGCAAGAGGTCAAGAGACAGAAGTGGTCTGTGTGAAAGGACGAGACTCTTACCATGAAAGCATTTCTCTAAACAGACAGCACTCACATAGCAATGTGAACATGCAGTCACAGCAGCCAAGTAGAAGAGTGGGAATACTTGCGCCTCAGTCTTTAGTCCAAATTGAGGTCAGCACACAGTCAACAGCCAGACGAGAGTGGGACAGAGCAGAAACGGACAGAAACATAGTGTGTGCATTTGTGTATGATGGTTAAGTCAGTGAGTTCCTGCTTGTGACGCGAGGATGGGGAAAAACAGCCTGGCTCCAGTTCCCACTAAGACAGGAAAACAGCTGCTAGAGGGAGGAGGAACAGAGGGGAAGATAGAGAGGGAGGGAGAAGAGGAGGGCTTAGTGTGGAGCGCGCTCAAAGTCTTTCCCAAGCATTACAAAACCACCCACTCTCGCAGATGCATCGACTGTATGCCTCAAGAAAACAGTGGAAAGAAATGTGGACGCACACACATTTGCAGATTAACAGCTCATTTCCAGTTTCTTCTGCTGAAATTAGTCAGACTCTTGGCCAGTCAAAAGAGTGTGTAAGAAAGCAACAGCCTTTTGCAAGTCTGTCATCCAACCCATTAAAAGTAGCCTACTCAAGATTGTATTGTATTGATTGTATTGAGTGGACCAGCAATTATTCTGGTTAGAGGGGGTTAGACGATAATGACAGGTAAACGTCATCAACTCAAAAGTCTCATGACCATATTCTCATTAATGAACAGCAGGGATCAAATCCTTTTCTTATGTATAGTGAGTTTTTTAGCCACAAGGGGGCGCAAGACTCATTGTGCCAGTTCCAAGCCAACTTGTGTCAGGAAGGGCATCCGACATTAAAAAAAAAAAAAAAAAAAAACCTGTACCAAAATCAACATGCGAAGGTGATTCGCTGTGGCGACCCCGGAAGGGAAAAAGCCGAAAGAAATCATCATCATCATCATGTATAGTGACTTTTCCCCCAGCTAACTCCAAAGACATGTCTACTGTCTGCTGCTCAGTTTAACCCTTAAGTGTGAGCTGGGAATAAGGTCAGACCTGAGTAAATGGTGCTCAGAAATCCCAAAATGAGTTCTCTAGCAATACTAGGACAAAAACACAACTTAAGAGAGGGCTGCTGTTGCATACATCTAACTTTAGATATGTGTGAAATGATACAATACAATTTTTTGTACATTGTTTGACAGTCTTGTTCACCACAACTACAGTGGTGCTGTCTGTCAAGAAGAAAATGTGTTTTATTAGACGGGAACTGCAGAAGTCCAACATGGCAGGTGGGAAAGCTGTCATACATGTCTTTCAATGTGAAGGTCGACATGGCAGACACCCGAGAATTCACTTTGACCTGCGATCTTATTAATGGAACAATAATTTAAACATTTAACTCCAGATCACTTACAGTTTCCAAATGAAACATATGAGATCTGAATGAGTCTTGGAAAAAAAAATATTGATTTAGTATTTTTAGTGTAAAGCTCAATGTCTGTTGGAGCCAGGGATTTTTGGAGCCAATCCCAGCAGTCGTTAGCGGTATTAAAACTGATACTTCCACATCTACTTCATCTGAAATGAGGCCCCTGTCCCTGGGTCAAAAGGGGGGAGACCATGTTCCCTGGAATCAAGCCGTCTACACTTCAGGTGTAAAATGTTTTGAACTTCGATACATTACAGTTGATGAATTGTTTAGTAAAACTAAACTGAGTGGAGTAGGATTCTGTAAGGCATTTTGATATAAAAATGTTTATAGACAATAAGCTCAGTTATGACAGGGTGCCCCTCCCAATTCTTGCTCATCTTCTTGCCTCTGACACCATCCCCCGCTCTATACCTCCATGGTTCTCTCCCTCTCATCTTTCTCCCCTAGGAGACAAAGCCCTTTCACTTTCCTAGTTACCCCCTCCACAGTGATCACGCAACAGCATTACTCTGAGCATACATGCACTGTTCAGTGTTAGGAGTGTTTTATGCTGAATTCTGCATACATAATGCAATAAGACTTGCTCAAATTAACTCTGGCAACAAAACCACACTGGAGCATTCACTGTACAAAAAATGCACACTCACCACATTCATAACAGAGTCAAGATCACCCACCCACACTGAAGGCTGTGGCTGCATGCAGCAGGACCGCCTTTTTTCATGTGGTTTAGTGTATTGATAGGAGTGCAGCTACAAGCTGAATGACCTCAACTAGGGTTCAGGAAGAGTGGGCCAGAACTAAACACAACAGACATGAGGGATCAGTACTGAATTCTCTACTTTTGTTGGTACTAACCAAATTCTGTCGAGTGTTGATTCATGTCAAGTCAAACAACAGCATTGGACACACAAGCAAGTGATTAAGTCAGTGGTGGCATGATGATGATAGTAAGCCTGGTGGTAGAAGGCATCCGAGGGTGTGGTTCCAAACAACTTAATGCAGACGCTGCTCGCTGCATCTGTAATCTCTATATCTGAAATGCTAAATGTAAAGCCAGCCACGGGAACACCTCAAACTTCAGGAAATAGTTAAACATAATATACACCTGAATGCTTTCAATATTTGAAAGCCCCAAAGGAGCACAGGTTACGACTCCCGCACCAGGCAGCATCACTGCACTTGCAGCAGCCGGCGGCTCCTCACCTACAGCAAGCATCAGGGGAGATGAAGTTGCAGCATTTTCATGGTTTTATTGCCTCTAGTACCAATACTAAAAATACTCCAGACAGCTGATCAAAGGGACAGACACTGGTAGATAAAATTAAAAGACTGGGAAAGACTGATACAGATAACCCAAGTCTAGATGAATATAGACAACAAAATACAAAGACAGGCAAGAGGGGAAACTTATGAAACACACTGCAACAAGAGCAGACCTTAATGCTACATTATAAAATAAAGGCATTTAAACCAATACTCCTTCATTTTCTATAATGTAAATCCTGAATTTTATATGTGAAGATCAATAATCAATTGACTCCAGAAAGCTTAGGTAGTCAATAATGGACCCATTTGTCCAAATGATTTCCTGCTTCACAGATAAAGATACATCTACAAGCTGAAGATGAGTAGAAGAAATGCTTGGCAGCTACATGTTGGAGGAAAAATCTAGTGCTAACGAGGGTGAATACTCTTATATAAGATGGGGGTCTCTCTTTCTGAGGTACTGCAAGTACCAATGCCGGCATGAGTTCCCCAGGTGGTTCAGTCAAAAATAAATAGGTGGTCAATAGGAAAATGACTCGTCAACTACAAAAACAGCTGTCAACTATTTTTCAATTACAGGAGCACTAGAAAAGATCCTAAGGTAACATTCTTTCATATATCTGCATACACAGGGTCAAAACCTAAAAGCCAGAGACAAATACAAAAAGTCTCCTATATTATAATGTCTAAAATTGGGGTAGCTGTGTTGCCAAGCAGTTTACACCTCATTCACAACAGAAAGCTTGTGCTTTGTACAAATTGGGGCCTTGTCTTTATTTAACCATGACATTTTTGGGAGTTTGTGTGGCTCTGGTTTTCTCATCGATTCCAAGGTTGGGTCACTCTAAAGAGAAACTAAAATATTCTAATCCATTGTGTAATAGTTATGCAACATACAGGAGTCTTCTGTTTAATATGAATGTGGATTAAGATTGGATAACTAGCAGGATGTTTGGCCCCGTCAGCACATCTCTGATATGCTTTTTAAAACTTGGCTACAACCATTAGTCCTTCTTCACACATTAAAGTACTTAAAGAATGGACTGCACACATTTCTGATTTATCCACACAAAGGGACTGAAAAGCCTATTCATTGTCTAACTGTACATCCAACTACTACTGGACAAAGCCTGTTGCTGCTGCTCCTGTTATTGTAAGAACTACAGGATTCATGGATGAAACCAAGCCTATTAGTTGGAAAATTAGAGAGCTGTCATGGGAGCGGGGAGCACTGGGTTCACCTTAACTGAGTGTATCCAGATTGGAAATTCCACTTGTATGGGTGCCATATCCACACAGAGTAAACACGCAGAGACAAGACTGGTTATTGCAGTTTGGTACTGTTGGCTGAAGCAGCCTAAAGGAGACACTAAGCAAATCAGATCACTAAATAGAAAAATAAGCAATTCACTAAACACCTCGTATAATACATTTACTTCAATTCAGCATTTGTGGACATAAATATTTCATTGGTATTTAATAGGGCTGATGGTTTTAATAACTGATTAATGTGTAGATTACTTTAATAACCAATTGATTGTTCAGATAAACACAAAAGACTCAATTCTCAAAGATTTATTTAACATTTAACCCAAAGCAATATAGGCTGCAGACAAGACACAATTGATTACATACTCCACGTATAGTTAGTGAGCACTAGCCCACTACCTCGACTTCTTAAGGCTAGAAACTAACAAGCTATACTCTTCAACCAGCTCCAGTTATAGACTATCAAACTAGCATTGTAGTTATTATCTCCAGTCAAAGACGGGTAACGTTAGTCTGATGGGCTGATAAACGGAGATCAATGAAAATGTCGTAATTACAACAATAGTGTTGAATAATAACTAGCTAACGGGCTGAAGTATTTACAACAGGTAGGTTATCTTAAGGTAGGTTTATACTGTGTTCCCAGTGGCCACAGCAGCCCCATTTTCCTAAAACATACTGCGCTGTGGAATTTTGGGTAAGGATTCTTGTATTTTTGTGCCTCATGTAAAAGGATAATAACTAAGCACAGTTTGTCTTTATTACACCCTGTAAAGTACTCAACTGTTTTGGGGCATGTGACACATGAGTCACTCTTAGATGTGAAGCGCTGCTATTTAGTCACCAAATGTTCTGTCTGGTTCACATTTAAGGTAAATGTTAATGGAGCAGTGTCTTACTGAAACATCTCTGACCTCTAAAGTAAAGTAAAGCTATTTGAGGCTGAGATTCTTACATCACTGTTAATGCTGTTTTGTACAGTTCAAATATTTGCTTGGTAACTTCAGCCTTATAGAACTGTTTTGTTGCTTCTAACTGTGGCTTTCATTAAAGATGTGGTTAGTTCCACCTGGGTATGTTGTACTGTAAATTTGAAACATGCTGCAGGTTACTGACGTAGGCTTGCACGGGATGAAACCTTAGCCAAGACTCTCTGATCCTGTAGTATATCAGCTGCTTCGCGTTCGGACCTGTTCAAATATTGAGTAGTCACCTTGGCTCAGGTTCCCTGCTCCTACAGGTAAGCAAAACCAGTCTGATCAGGTTTCCAGAACTAGGCTACAGAGCGTGGGGCAGATCATGGAGATCAATCATTAGTGAATCTGTCTTCACATTGTTAACAATGCACCACTTCCCACTGCCAAAACGATACTTCATCATTTTCAAACAAAGGTAGATCATGCACTGGGGTCACTAACAGAACAGACAGACAGAAAGCCATCTTTCCATCAACACAACTATCATCTTGCACATCAGTTTTTGCTAGCTCTGGAGTTTGAATGTAGACATGAGAGCAGAAAAAGACAATGGAAGCAGTGCTGATGGATGTAATGAAAGTGGATAAACAGAGGTGGCTGTGGGATTGAAAGCTAACCTCCTAATCCATCCGAGTGCAGCCGTCTTGAGAAAGTTGCATTTCTGCCAAGTCAACCGGGCACAGGCCACAACATCAAAGCTCAGGTTGTTTTCTGTGGAGAAAAAAAAGGATGGAAAGATTTGATTAGGGAAATAGTAGCAAGGTTGTTACATTACATTATATTTTAACAATGCTGATTTTATGAATGTAGTAGAAATATATATTACTGGATAGTTACACAACAGTCAATTTTCAGTGTAAAAATACTGGCACGTCTGCTATTTACGTTGTGTCAGCCTGTCAGACTGCTATTAAGCATTCTAGCACTTTGAGCTAAATACTAATGAGTGTATGTCAACACGTCCACAATGACCGACCAAATGCTCAAGTGGTTCTTCCAGTTCTAACACCATGTTAATAGCATAATTACCACTTGGATCCATTTGTGTCGTTTTGCTGACAGTCAAACATAAAACACAAATGCTCCTATTTTCATGAAACATAGGGGGTTAGGGTATGAGCCAAGAGCAAGCCCATTATAATTTGGAACAGATCCAGAGAATGGAACAGAATTAGTTTCTTTCATGTCACTTTTTCTAATATTATAAGATGAGGCATTTCCAGACACTAGAAGATGGTGGGACTTTGGCAGAGGTATGTAGTGCACGCAGCTCCCTTTTGGTTATAAGTGCAGTAGTTTGTGACACAGCTGGCTGAGAATCTTAATAAGCTCAAAACAGTCAATACCCAACAGTACAATTATATGTGAAGATCTGATATATAGTTTTTCATTATATATGCAGTGCTGCTGTGATGTTTGTGGGTGCCTCTTGAGAAAAAGACGGTTTATTTGAATCTAGTTCAAAAGGAGGCCAAGATAAAGTTGTTCAAAATTAGTGTCTACTGACAACAAGATATGGGAATAAAAAGGAGCATCATGGACAGAGGGGAGACCTCTGCTCTAATGAATATTCATGAGCCACAGCAGTCTTAATATTCATCAAATTTTAAGAGCACTTAAAACATTAAAAAGGTGCTTGTGTGCACTCTAAGCTAGTGTTTAAGGCAGTCTTTAGTGTGCATTAGTGCACGAGGGTTTGCACACAAGTAGCTTAGTTTAAGATGCAACTTTTTGTACCTGATGGTTTGTAGTTTAGTGTTATGACTTATACCATTTTAGTTAAAGTGATTAATAATCATTTAATTGCTTCTAATACAGCACAGAGGGCACACACTCTTAATAAAATGAGTTAAACTCTTCTATCTTCTTGGAATGTAACAATTACCTGATTTCCAAAAACATCAGTGTTTAACTTGTTTCATTTATCCAGTTAAGTGAAGAGAAAATTCAGTTAGCCTGAATAGACTGTTGTATCATGTACTTGTGAATGTAATAGATGACAAATCATCACTAATTAATCACCACTGTCAGTCCCAGTTCCTTCCCTTTCAAAAACAAACACTCACTCACTCACTCACTCACTCACACATTGTAGTAAGGGATGTTATTTTGATAATTATGCTTCCAAATGAGTAATGGGGGACTGTTTGGCAATTGAAGGCGTGCTGTGAGGTACAGGGTGAGTCTGGATCACAGTTCAGTTGTAAAATGAATGTGCCATCAGAGGGAGTGTCAAAACAATTAAATCAAAACACATACACCAAGAGCATCCTCCTTTTGTAAAGGTTCACAATTAAAAAAAAAAAAAAAAAGCCTCCAACAGAGTTTTACCTTGGTCTGTGGGAGATTTAGGGGGATGTGAGTGTGGTGGGAGTGTGGAATTTTGGGGTCCTCTTCTAAAATAGTAAAACTGTACTTTTATTTGTATTTAATTGTAGACTAAGATGGCACTTTGTCCAAATTGTCCATAACTTAGATGCAGAAATGGGAGGTTTACAGGTCCTCCCACAGAAAAACAAACCAACAAAAAAAAACATAAATGTAAAAAAATTCAGAGAAGCTAAAGTCGATAATAAAACCACGATAAAAGACTACAAAAACAAAATTTCCTAAAGTAGTACAGTGTAGGACCAAGTATAACTACTACAAAACAGTCATTTTACTTACTGTTGATGATCTGCACATTAATTTATCTTAGTATTTTGGCTCAGGTGGAGTTGTACCTAAGCCTTGTAATAGTAAGGAAAACCCTGCCTTAGTTTGGAAGGTAATTGCAGTAAATTACAAATAGTTTAGAGATTTTTATTATCAGATAATCAAATACAAAACAAGATGGGAGCACCCTGCTCTAGTGACAGCAACAGTGACTAAGGGGGCTTTCACACCAACATGAGTTGGTGCGCACCAAACGGCCCATTCGAACCAAAAGCTCTTAGTTCGGTTCGAGTTCGTTGGTGTGAAAGCATAAATCGCACTCGGGTCCGCACTAAATCAAGTGGACCGAAACCTCAAAAAAGAGGTGGTCTCGATTAGACTCCGCACCAAATGTCAGACTGGTGCGGTTCCTCTGGTGAGAATGCGAACTGGGGTCCAAACCATAAACTCTAGGTCCAAACTACCTGTTCGAAATGCATTAGGGGTAGGGATACTAAATATTTCATTTCCGGTTTACGATAAGTGGTAGTAATCTTCGTTGCACAGTAAACATAACTACATTCCTGAAAATAGCGCGTCTCCTCTGCCTGCTCTTCGTCAGCTCCAGTGCATCAGCACATTGTTCTCCAGGCGCAGCCATGACTCGCTCACAAATTGGATATTTTGCCAAAAATGGCCAATTCAAAGAATATAATACGCAATTATAAGAGCAAGTACCAATGTGCGAATGTGTCACTCCATTTTGGGTTAAAATTGGCGCTGATTTCTACCGGAAGATAAATGAAACGTCAAACGGACCAACTTTGGTTCGTTTGCTGGTGTGAAAGTGAACCACGCTGGAGTCTACATAAAACATAGTAATAATTGTATTGCCTGGTGCGGATCAAATAGGTGAACTAGTGGTGTGAAAGCGCCCTAAGTGTACCTTTTACAAATGATCAGATCCAGTGAAATAAGTGGCCACATGATGCACACATCCCACTGATTCAGGGGAGTGTGTCAGTGTGTGTGTGCATGTGTGTAGACTGAAGAGACAGCACTGTGGATTTGATGGTTTTAACAGTAGCTTTCGTTTCTTTCACTGCTCACCAACTGTTCTCTCCGCCACTGCTCATATACTGATCCGGTGACAGCCGCTGAGATGTGGAAATTAAAGTCAAAGTGATCTAAGCAACGCAAAATTAGGAAAGAAACAATCAAGCGTAACTAAACCCTAGGCAGCTGATAAAGAGTAAACTTTTAAATATTCCTTTAGGACGCACAGAATGTGAAAACATTAATATGGTCAGAGGATGAACATGTATAACTAACGTCAATTTAGTTAAATGTATGTCTCCTTTCCAATATTATAACTGGTATAATAAAGAATAGCAAAGTAACATACAACTCTGAACACTATGAATATAATTGGATGATCCTTACCAGTCGGCAAAGAAGCAAAATCCTGTTAATAAGCTCACCAGGAATGAAGCCATTCACCTGTCAGTTAAGCTGGAAAACTGTGGGAAAAGTACTAAGTGAAACAATGTGTCAGGAAGTCTATTCAGAATGTAAGCCTCATAACAGTAGAGACATGTCCTTCATGCACACATCAGTTTCTCAGTGAGTTTTGGCAGGGAAAAAACTATGCTCATTAACCAGTGCAGGTTGCCTGATGCAGAGTGTTCAATGCGAAGTTCAAGTGCTGCTCGTGAATCTCAGCATCTCATAAAAAAAAAAAAGATCCATGTTCCACATCTTTATTACATGGTCAGACTGTTCCTGCTCTGCTGTACAATCTACAGTAGTTATTTCTGGAAATGACGGTTAAAAATTAGCACCACCTGTTACCAGATGAGCCACTTGGAAAGTTGTGTTCGATTCAGTTTTAACAGCCGTGCGTCAACTGGTGCAGGGCAGTCCAAGTCCATTCAGAATGATGAATGTTTGGGGAGGTTTACTCACACTGGGAAGCTGTGTTAACTAAGCACTATATGTTCTTTTTATCTCACTGGTGGGATGAAGTGAAGTATTTTAACCACTCAATGTTGTTCACAAGTAATCAGAGGGCTTTCCACTTCACTTCCACACACTTATTTGGCAATTTAATCCCAAGTCACAATCAGAGGCATAGAGAGAAAGAGTTGTGACATGATTTGATTTCACCACTACAGTGATCATGTGGTTCATGTAAACCTCAATAGTTCCAAAAAAAACATGTGCTGTTATGTTCATCTATGGGACAGAAAGCAGCGAGTGTGCACGGTAAATATAAAGATTAACCACTGTTGATGTCAGTGATGCTTTTGAGCAGTGGTGTTGACCATTGAGTGTAATGGATCTAGCCTATTACTTTGAAAAGTTTTAAAGTTAGTAGTAGGTTTAGGAAATGAGCGCAGAACAAACAGAACTACTGAGAGGCATCACATGCCATTATGAAATGTCAAGTAATTACAAATAAAATAAAATAACTGGCAAAGTGGACCTATATTTGTACCTGCAGTAAATGACAATAATTAACACTTTACTCAGCTGACAAACTTAATCGAACACTGGCAGGCTCAGCAAAACAACTAAAATAAAACCTGCTGATAACCAAATTTGTACACATATAACCTGACCTTAGAAAGTCCAAAGCTGAAGTTATAGCCTAGTATTTAAATACTGGCAAAGTCAAGCTAGCCAACCATCAGGCTACAGCTGAAAATTGAACATAATGGCTATATAAAATATAAATTTAAAGAAATGCTAACAAATAGCAAAGAAAACAGAATTTACAACATAAATATCTGCTAGTACAGGAAATAGGCCTACATTTGATCATATCTTATCAAGTTACCACTTGATGAAGCAACAGCAATAGAAATTAATTTGTTCTGACACCGAGATTCTCAATGTTTGGAACAATTGGTGCCTCCATAAACCCAGAAGTAGGTTCTTATTTCCTCTGCCATTTTTTAAATTCGAGTCTATGGACGTGTTGCCACCGTGTTTTCTTTGCCACTCTGGTCCCAATACATTTCAGTTACTGTGTAGCGTTTATGCTCTGAATGAGCACACAGCTCTCTGCACCATCAATATACCAGACTCATTTGTCGTCTTCTGCTCAGTTTATCATCCACAGTTAAAACAATCTGTGCACAACAATTGAGGTTAAATTGCAATTTAGCACAAAACAATTGAGAGGGGAATTTCATAGTCTCTACAAGAGGAAGCAGCAATCTGAGCTGGAATGTAGAAGATGCCTCATAACAGAGTGCAGGGAGAGATTATCGAGAACGGCAGCCTTTAATGATTTGACATTTTTAATGATGGTTAGAGGGGAGAGGGGGTGAACCATTTATCAGTAGGAGGCCTGAGGGACACTAAAGCTCTAAATCGTTTCTGCCTCATCTACCTTCTCTCCTTCCAAGCTTCATGTGTTTCAATTCAAAACATTCTCAAGCAACCAGTCATTTCTATTGTCTGAGAAGTGTACAGGCCTAGTCTGAAATGGCATCAATACAAGTGGCTGAGAAGTGTCACCAGTGCCAAAATGGTGTGAAGATGAATGAGTTTGTCGGGAACCCTAAGGTGCTCCTTAACCTCACCTTTGCAGACATGAACGCAGCAGAGCAGTGACAAAAGCCATAAGTAAAACGTCACATACTCAACATCAACTACAGCCACACCTCAACCTGATGACTGTTAAAATGATGAACTCAAAACCTCCCTGAACCTGATGCCCAACTCTTTATTCAACTGTCAGTAGGTAAATAAACCCACATAAAGGAACAAAAAAAAAAAACAGCAGCCAGCCAGGACATATGGCAGCATTCTCCTGTTCTTTTTTTCTGTGCAACTACAGACACTATATCCCTGCCTGAATACAAAGCGTATTGAACCAAAGACAGAAAGTCAACTGAAGTTCCAGTGAATAACAGCCGATATACCATGCTGTATTTGTTGTCAATACAAAAACATCTGCTGTCCATTTCATCCCAAAACATTTTTGCAAAAAGTAAATTAAGTTCTCCTTCAAAAGAAAATGCAACAGGTAGATAAGAACCTTTGTTTTAGACAGATGTTGATGGCAACAGGAGCCTCACTGTGGTATCCTACTCTTAGGAACACATCATTTCTGTTAGTCAGTACTTTACATGCACAGCAACTAATTATAGAGACTGTGAGAGCTAACCAGTCTTTTTATGTATAGTAGGTTTCATATCAATTCAATAATATCAAGACCATTTACCCATGTAGTGATGCAAGTTAATATTCTAGGAGATGCTTGCTAATGTTAAAATTGAGAGTGATGAACATTAAACTAAATATGTTTTGGATTACACAAACAACATTTGACAACAAACGCAGGCAAGTTTTAAGTGAATTATCATAACATTGTAACACGGGTGCGTAACTATGCATGTGCAAAATAAAGCAAAATCTAGCCTATTCCAGCATAATTTTACATCATCTGTAACATTATACAGGGGTGCAAACATGATCTCATCTTTTCAGTTCAACTGAACTGAAAAAAGGTTAACCCATGTCAAAGTTACAGCAACAAATTTGGTCAAACACTCTTCAGAAATGTCAGTCTGAATCCCTGTATTTTTGCTATCTTTGGAGGAACTGGAGAAAATCATGCTCACCCTTGACATGACTTCCCTACTAAAATAACCAATTAGAAACATATTTTACCAGTGTGACATGCCATGCTCAAAGATAACTTGACATGCACTCCACAGGATAGTGCTGATAACATGGAGCTTAACTGGGAGGCATGTTAGCAGTTCAAAAGTGCCGTGTCAGTTTGGCAGCTAAATGAGCTCATTGTGCCACAATTAGTTTGTGGCCTCATGTGCCCCTGAGAAAAGTAGTCATTAGCCACAGTCAAATGTGTGAATTAACTTGAATAATTAAGGGTTACATTCATTAATATTTATTAAAAATGCAAAATAACCTTTGGATAGAAATTTTGGGGGAAAATTGTGCGTGTGAAAAAGTTTCTGATCTATATTTACACTACTTTGATCAAACATATTTCAGTCTTCCCCCCAAAAAACTGTTAAAAATATGATTTTGCCTCAGGTAAACAAAGCAATGGAGCAATGGCTCATGGGTAATTCAGAGTGCTATGGCACACACTTATCTACACAACTAGATGGAGGAAGAATTATGAGGCCACAATAGCTGATGAATTTCTTACTTTCTAAGGGCATCAAAAATCCATGCCATAATCTTCAAATAGTCAGATGCATGAAAACAGAGAGGATCAGAACCTTCTTAGATGGAACCTACTGCTGTGAACAAAGTTTTAACACATTTCAAGGAAACCCAGCAGGCAACAACGCCCTGTAACGTCAGTGGAGCAACAGGATCCTAGTGGTGAACATCTCTATCACAGACAGGTCAATTATTCATTCAGAATGGTGAGGTTCAACAATGGCTGTGCTCATAGGTCAGTTGAAATTAGAGGCAGAGTAAGGCCTCATTCACACCAAACGTCCACCACACGGAAAAGGATTCTGCGCAGAGTCTTGTTGATCTACTTTTCACACCGGACAGTCTCCTCGCGCGCTCTCCAAGGCGCCCTGTTCTGAAAGGGCGCATGCCGCCTTAAATTATTAAAATATGTGTTTCTCTTAGTTGTTTTTTGCTGAACTGAAAACACAAATGATGCGTGGCACGAATACATCATGAATATATCACTACTGGAGGCTGATGCGCTTTTAGTTTGTTCTTGTTGTGTGACTTCCTGTTTTATTTTGGTGAATTCCCTCCTGTGTTATGTCTGCTGTCTTTACTTCCTGTTTTCCCTTCCCCGTCACTACCCGAACTCATTGATTGTTTCCCCAGAAAAGGACCTTGGACCGGACCCCTGATCACAGAGTTTAGGATTTCCCCGAAAGTAGATGTTCTGAAATATTTAAATAAACTGTTTAAAGCTGCTGTCAGTGTTTATTCTGTGCACGTGGGTGTTGTGTTCAGTCGTGACATATGTTATGCATCTTCTGTGGACATACAGACGCTCTAAATGTAAACAGATAACGGAGTTGACATGGAATGTGTGTTAATAGCGTCCATTTCAATGGTACACCCCTCAAAAAGTGTCTATTCCATTGCTTTCAATGAGGTTCCGCGTGAGATCCGCGAGGAAATAGACTCGAGTTCTATTTTCCAGATCTCAACTGATTTTGAGTGGACTCCGCGCAGTCAGTGTGAAAGGACTCATCTCTTTCCGTGCATTTGAAACTTTTCCGGATGAGATCGGACAAAAACGCGTGTGCGACACGTGCGCTTGGCTTTTTTTGTGAATGAGACGTAAGGCACCAGGGCCAAAATATGAAGTCATACATGATAAAGGATTTACAGCATAGTTTATCAACATTCAAAAACAGTTTTTGGTCACAGTTTTATGCTGTTTTTGTGTAATATCCACCAATAACAACACTCTGATGTCTACCCTTTTTTTAGTATTTCATAGTGTTGCATTACAGGTTGTTGTCTTTTATGTTGCTAGGCTAGCACAAATAAAATTGATATACATTATTTGTTTAATCTGTAAAGACTTTAAGTTAAAGTATATGCAAAAGTGTTAAATGTGCCAATGATTTGTGATTTTATAAGACTTTTGCTGTATACAGTAAAAAAAATGATTCTTACTCTGACTATCTGCCATATAACTAAAGAACAATACTCACAGTGAATGTATTACAAGTAAGAAGGTTTGATTCCTAGACCCACCATAAAAGACTATAGAAGTATAGCATCATGTTTAAAGGGTACCTGTAGCGAATTTTCATCACAAGCTATTTTGAAGACAAAAATCAATTGTAAGTACTAAGGGTTCCATCTGGCCATAGTTGTCAAGTATGTGCGAGTACAAAGTACAGCTGGTTATCATGGAAATTTCCTTAATTGATTTGATGTTGATTCATAAGGCTCGATTAATTGTGATTCGATTTGATTCAGCATTAATTGATTCATTTAGTGATACCAAAGTACAATTTTGAGTTTTAACCGCATGATTTTACTACCGCAGCCATGCAACACAAAATCAATATTGATATTACAAAAGGAAATAAATATGACATTTCAGCAGTAAACAGATGAATCTGCTCTTAATGAATAGGACACAAACCTTCCCATGTTTCTACAGTGGCTCAGAACAGGCTTCTGCCTCATCTTTATTCTGTTTTATGGCTGCTGCTTCTAGCCTTGTGGTACCTTACTATCACCCTGGGGCACCGCTGCCAATTTTGGCCCCCCTGAAACATAATCATGTTGATCCCTTGGTACAAGAACGTCACTGGAGAGGGTGGATGGGCTGTGCTTCTGCACTGCAGCTTTACTATTCCTCTAACTCCGCACTCAGTCATAGATGATCAAAGTAAATATTTCTATAATGCAATCCACCTCTGACGGCCAGTTCCACCACACTGTGGGTTTGAGTTTGAGGCTGGGAGGACCTCTGCAGAGGGTTTTCCCCACCCTTTCTCCCCGTCCCTCCTGCGCCAAAACCATCGCAAGCGAGATCAAGCCTCTACGAGCAGCTTGCAAGACAGAACTGGCCACACCTCCATTTCAGCGGTATCCGGGTCAGGTACTCGCGATCCTGTTCTGAAAAAACAATCTCATCTACTATTAATTGTTTACGCAAAATTAAAATGAAATCGATCCAAAATCAATCAAATAATTTTTTTTAGTACCAACTCACTGCTCTGTCAGGCATGGTCAGCACCAGAACTGACACAGTAATATCGTATTGTCTGATTACCTGGGCTGAGATTGACGGGTCGCTGACCCCTTGCAGTAGACACCAAGCTAAGATGAAACATTATCGGCCAGTGCTGAGTCATATCTTTGGACAATGGTGGAGTGCAAAGCTTACAGCTGCACAAACACATGCTCAATGATTGCTGCTTGTTTACTCACACTTGATCACCCAGAATCCATGAGGGTACGTCACTTCTGGCTAGCAAAGGATGTTCTCAATAGATTCTGCCCCCACCCATAATTCACGTTACAAAAAAAAGGTCCAGTGTGGTGCATTCACTGCAATTTTTAAAGAAACTTGGCTTATAAATGGCTTATAAGTAATATACAAACCACAATTAATGTAAGAATGACAAGTAGAGGTCGGCTACAGTTTCACCCAATGAAATCTTAGAGTACATTATTTTCATACCATTTCATTTGTTGAACCAGAGAAGGACGATTGTCTACCTTCACAACAGTATTAGAAAGATGACTTTCACAGCAGGTGTATAAGTTTGTTCTACTATCTTTACAAAAAAAAAAAAAAAACACAACACAACACATTCTAAAATGTCCCCCTGTTCTTCTATACACAACAAACTGAAAGTATTACAGTACAAAAGGTGCAATTACATGTAACAAAATTAGAGACAGATTAATTACATTTAGCCACTTTTATGTCAGGGTTCTGGCGTTGCACACGCTGACCTACTGTCACAGATTACTGCAACACTTGAACAGAACAGAGCCCACATTAACATCATTACTAACATCTGGGCTTTGTCCTACGGTGGCAGATCAAATCAGCTGCTGTAAAAATGGTGTGTGTGTGTATGTACGCGCGCACCACACTCCTATTAACACTCATTTCAGTTCCTCTAACAACATCAGTTATGTGCAACTTCTGCACAACTAAAGGGACACACACACACACCAGTGTGTTCAGGGTCAACTGAGGTGAGGTGATTTGCAGTAGCTGAGCATTTGTGGACTCTGCCCACACTATGACCCTGGGGTTTGGGTACAGTGCTTTGCATGGTGGATTGATATGGCAGGAAAACAGGTGAGCACAACACGACTAGTGTGAAAGAAGAGGTAGGCGGCAAGGGGAGGGATATCTGGTTTCAGCTATTAAAAGTAGAAACTTCCTGCTTTCCTTTTCCCAAGTTCAGTTAAAAAAGCATTTGCAAGTAGTGCCATAAAAAGAATTATTACAACTTATGGAAAAAAGGGAATCTATTGCAATCATTTTTTCTGTTGTTTCTTTGAGCTTTTTCTTTTTTAATCTTAATATCACACCATTTTTATTGCCAGTTCCATATTCTTGTTTGGTATCTACACTTATAAGACCTTTGGATAATAGCTTAAGCTATAAGAGGCTTTAGAAACTTTAATTAATTGAATGCTGAAAGAGCCACAGAGGCTTAATTAGGACAATCACTAGAGCCATCTCCAACTACACCCCTACTGGCTACCCTCTCATCCTCCAGCGATTGAGCATATTATTGTACCCATCTCCTCAGCCTTTATGTATAGGCTACTTATAAACGGATTCATTTAAACTCATCTGTTTAACTTTAGAGTCCTAAAATTATGGTCCCCTGGTCCTCATAATCATGTTCATGCAAACACAACTCTGTTAACATTACTCTTCAGCCCAGTTGTCCATGTATATTTTGACATACATGCACTGGAATCAGAGGTCACAATAACCAAAAATATTCTGTCACAGACAATTAATTTCTGAGGCAGTCCGTCATTTTGACAGATTCAAATACGGAGGGTAATCAACTAAAGAAAGTTTCACACAACACTGAACAGAACCTGTTTGCACAATCGCTGGTCTGTGTGCCTCTCAACAAGGCGTCAAACAGTCCATAACAGCATCTTACAGCGCCACCGTTCACATTTACACTGAAAACACCACAGAGTCCTGTACCAGGTTGGGTAACCGACGGGTAACCTGCAAAAACATGTAGAACCGGGTAAAAAAAATAAATACATAAATTTCTGAGGGGGTGTGGCCATGGGTAAAATTAAACAGGTGGGTAGATGGCAAGGAAGTGAAAAAAATAAGACAAAGATTCATGGATGGAACCGTGATTGATCCACAGCCGGTTTGTTTTAATTTAAAAGGAGTTTCACATCCCAGGTCAGGTTGCAGGGCTAATGTACACTGGTACGAGTGGGTTTGTAAAGTGGACTCGTGCAGAACCCCAGAACGTCTTTTAAATGACACCCCCCCCATTAGTTCACCTGTTGTAGATCCACTGTCTGGTTGATGGCAAGTATTCATATTAATCAGTCATTGTCAAGTTTTGTCTCATTGCTCAGCTGACTTGATCCAAAATAATATGCTACTTTGCTAGCGCGAAATGTCATAACATCCAAGTGTGCTTAAAAAGTCCAGTAAATGTGATGGCATTGATAAACGCAGTGAAAAAAGAGGGACTGATGCAGAGGAGGATGAAGGACAAGTAATAGTGATAACTATTATCAACCAGCAGGAACTACAGTTACTGCATCCTTGAGATGTTCTTGAACATTAAATACATCTCACTAAAAATTTTATTTGAAATGAAGGGTAATATGTGTTATGTGTTATGACGGAATTATTATGACCCTGTCTGTCAAAATGACAGACAGTAAAAATGCCTAGTGCAACTTCTGACTGCAATATGTAGAATACTGAAAAAATGGAAAAAGCAGTTCTTATAAACACACAAGGGACAACTAGCCAACTACAGTTTTATATGGTAAAAAAAAAAAATTCCCATCCTAGGATTAATATAGATTTTTGATTCATGTTGTTCCATATCTATAACTTGTATACACTAGTAACAGAAATCCAAGAAGTGTTTTTGTTTTCTTTTTATGCAGAGTATACGTTTTAATGCTGAATGTCTCTGTACCATGATAGTGTTACATTACATATATAGTGCACTTATGTGGCAAGTGTTACCACTGTCAAGAGTCATTTTCATTCACAGGAGTTTGCAGCTCACTGCATCACATAAAGCAGATCTTGGGTAGACCAGTATAGAAACATGTGGGTGGAAACTCCTTCCAAGAGGAGCGCTTTACACCACATCCTCCTCAGATCAGAAAGATAAACAGCCCCAGTAACTTGTGTGGCACCACCTCCCCTTGTTTCTCAGCCTCTCACCATAAGGAGGAACATCCATCATCTGCTTGAGGAGCTTAGCGAGAATCCAATCTTCAGCGCACATCACTCACCTTAGCAGTGACGGTAACCCATTATAGCAATGTGCACCATGGCTCCAAGATGAAAACATGAGCCACATTCATGCTGTACAAAAATGTTTGCTGGAAAAGAGGTCTAATGCCTCAGGTTATCAATACTGACACTGTGGAGACTGACATTATCACAGACTTACTAGCTAGCTGTTGAAAGATAAGAGGGTTTCAACGGTTGATGCTATTAGAATGACAGATGAGACAGACTCAACTTCAAAGATCAGTCGTTACCTCAGCCCTTTCAAATACTTATTCTGCAGACTTTTATTTATTTTATTTTAAATATAGTAAAGATATCACAAATGCTAAACTTAAGATTCCATGTTTTGCTTATTTATGTCATTTACTAAATAAGACACTGCCGGAGTTCCAATGTTTTTCCTAAACTTTTGGAGTTCTGGTGATACATAGTTCAATCATTTAAAATAATGCAATTTCACATTCTTTATCTTTACCACTGCAGGAACTTTTGCAGAAATTGGCTTTCCGGAACTGTGAAAAACCCCAGTGTGATTCCATGTGACCTTGGTAAAAATCTTTCTCTCTTGCCCAAACTTTCCCAGAAGAAGCTTCTGGTAGCAAGGTATACGGGTGTGTTCAAAATATCAATACGGGGATATACTGTCGCAGGCCTCTTCACGATACATGTATCGATACGGAGGCGTCAATATCAATATTTCACATACAACAAATAATTAGTTTATCAAGTTTGTGAAACGTTATCTGACTTTGCATGTTTTAAGTTTATCAAAGCCATCTTTATTTGTGCCCTACATGCAGTGTTTTACATGAACTACAGTGGAATTGTTGCTCTACAGCAAAATAAAAAATAACATTTGGGTATACATGTGTGTTTTCTGTAAAATGTTAAAAAAGCAAAAACTGTAAAAAAAAAAAAAAAAAAGAGAGAGAGAGAGAGAGAGAGAGTAGCCTGTGTGTTTGTATGTGGTTTATGCTCTCATCGAACAGCATGACGTACGTCATTTGGCTTGACACGTCTGACAGTAGCAGCTTTTTGAAATGAGGAACGACCCCATATGTGCACACATACACACACTTTCTCTCTCCACAGGTGAATCTCTTCGCTATCCGGGAACATTGCGGTGAAAAGCTTGCTCGTGTCTTCATACCATTTAAACAAGTAGTGTGAATTCATTACTTGCAGGGCTGACGATATTTCAGCCTTCAGGACTTCAGTTTTTGAATCTGAACTGATTGTTGTTTGCTTTGTTGCTGATGACAACACGACACTACTGCGGTCATGAAGTCAGTTATTGCTAATCTGTTCGTAGTAGCTGAGGCTACCACCTGGTGTTTCTTGCCCTTCAGGTGGCTAACAAGTGCTGCCTCGCCCATGTTAGAAACATCAAAACTTTTCATACAAAACTTGCACTGGGCTCGTCCTGGGTCTCCATCCCTTGCCAGCCACTGTTGGTAGCTGTCTTTTGAAAGCCACGCACTATTAAAGCTACACTTTCCCGACATACTGTAGCATCATGCCATCCATCCGTTGCAGCACCAGCGCGCCGAGCAGGCTCATGAGCAGCACATTACCAACATTACAAGGAGGGCGTGGTCAGGGTTACCAGATGTTACTGAAGATTTCCAGCCCCCAAAATGTTCAAAATCCACCTGGTGACACTAAAACCTGCCCAATTTTCTGCACTTTTCAGACTACCCGAAATTCTTGAGGGTTGGGGCTGTATACTGGAGAACGCTAATTGGTAGACCACATTTGCAGCATTCCGTATTCTGTTCACGTGCCATTAAGCCACTGTGTGGCCGCAAACTTTGTTGTCTTCATTTCATTCCCCTAGGGTTCATCTTTTGATCATTTGGAAAACGGACCAAAAGAGAAGCTACAACAAGTGGAGAGACAACAAAGCCCAGGCTCTTTTGAGCGTATGTGCAGAGGAGGAAATTCAGAGGGACTTTGAGTCGGCAACATTAACCGATTGAGTTTATGTCAAATTAGCCAACAAGCTGGCAGAGTTAAATGTAAGACACACACAAAAACCTACGAAAAAAGCTGAAGAAACTGAAGCAGGCTTATAAGACTCAAAAAGGACCACAATGGTCTCTAAGAGGCAAACCTAGGCAACATTTATGAAAGCCCTCATCAACATTTAAATCCAATCCATTAAAACAATATTTATTTGCAGTTACTTTATTGAACAATCCAACTGTGACATAGAACCACAGCAGACCACTGATTGGTCAGACAGTTTTCTCTGTGACCTGACGTTTTACAAAAAACACATGCGAAAATAGACATTAAAAAGTTGGTGGCTGATGTAAAAATTCAGATGAGAAAGCAGGCAACAAGCGAGTTTTCAGCAACTCTCTGAGCAGACGACACAAAAGTATGTGGCACAGGAATACCAAGTAGAACCGGTACCACATAGTGGAAACGAGGCAAAAGAGATGTGCTGTCGCTGTCATCTTAGCGCTGACAGTGACAGTCTGTGTTTACAATAGAGGAGAGGAGAAGAAAGTGGACTGCAGGTCTGTTTGTAAGCAGGTCTTCTCTGACAATCATGTATATCCCACAGAAAAATCTTAATGTACGGTAGAGTGCCTTTTTTTGTTTGTTTTTTTTTAATCGCCTTAATATCCTGCAAATTGCCAACCCTCCAATCACCAATACACAATTTAATCACAGATAGTCCCAGGCCTACATGGGTACAAATGATAATCTACAGCAAATTTACAAAAATCATAATGCAAAATACTCAAGACATTACACTCACAGTTAGTTCACACTTGGAACCATGATGGAGGTGGTACCAAAAAAGCAGTACGAGGCCCCAGATTGCAGGTCCTTTTTCGTGATGGAAACGGAAAAAAGCAGAGCCGAGCTGGTACCATGTAGTGGAAACGGGACATATGACGCCTGGTGGTCGGGCACTATTCAGAGCATGATTGTGCTTTTTGGGCATTCAGCTCCTTCTTACTGCCACCTACTGGACTGGAGGTGTAGTGTAGTGTTCATTTACCACTCCCATTAACCTACATCAACAGCCCCACTGGAATAAATTACCCAAAACTTTGGCGTATGGTGAAAACTCAAAGCACACAGATTACCAGGAATTCTACTACCCAGGTAAATCAATTACTGGTAATAAAAATTGCTGATATTTTGGTGGACATGGACCTAACAGTAGATAAAGCTTTCGGCAAAACTTGACAAATACAAAACTAGTTAAGGAAATCCACTGAGGACTCACTACATCCATTATATTTGGGTAAAGACAGCTACTGTGCTACCCACATTGTCTTTTATTTTTATTTGACTGAGGCAATGCACAAAATGGGAGACTTACAATGGTAGGTAAAACTATGAATAAACACATTTTCAATGCACTTAGCAATGGCATAATTCAGCCAAAAGCAGCATGTAGTTGGTTTTGAAAGGGAAAAAATGTAAACTTGCATAATTAAATAAAAAATAAAGTAATGTTTGTGCACACACAATAGCTCCTAGTAGCATTTCTTTGTTTTGACTGCCAATGACAAGGCTGCTTGCCACAGTCTCTGCTGTTTGCGCTTCAGATGTGTCTGTGTTCATTTTGTGTTTACCACCCTTGTGAAATGATCTGCCGATGCCAATTATGTCACAATCAGTCAACCAGTACTGGTAGTCAGAGGTTGGAGTAAGAGCTCCATGTTGCTGAAGTCAACCTCCCTACAGGGCAAAAAACATCCCCAAAATTACCCATAAGCTGGCCACTGGCACTTACTCTTTGAAGCTACTTTACATGCAGTGCCTGCTGTTCAATCAACCTTATCAGGACAAAGCAATGAAAACAACTACTGGAAACTTTTGCGCACACACACACACACACCAGTGACACGAGCAACAAGGTAAAAGTTAGAACCATTAACAAAAGAGAACACAGTTTAGATGCTGCTCTAAAATAATTAATGTTAACACTCATACAAAATCATTTTTATTGCCTTCGAGAGCCAGTGAACATGAGTGACAGCAATTTAAAAAGCACAATTCGATTTAGTGGGAGTCATCCAAGTGATTAGATTCTGTTACACGGGGCAAACACAAGGGCACTGCTGGCCTTTTAAAATGACCTGCTGTCCTGTAAAGCTCAGATGTGGCCTTACTCAGCACCGGATTGCTCTTAATGGGATTTCACAACATTAACATTCTACTGAGTCAGCATCAGACATACTGGCTACAGCGCCCCTGTGCTTAGCTTATCTCCAGCATGTGTGCAAGTCAATGAGTGTATACAATGTGGAAAGGGTGGGCACTATTATACATGCTTTGACAGCAACATATATATAGGATACTGGAGCCTCTGCATAAAGAACCACATCATAAAAATATTATGTGGAAAAAAACAACCTGGTAGCTGAAAAAAAAAAAAAACATACAGCAACTACTGTACAGAGCATATAAACGTTACATCCATATCAATATTTAGTGCTAGGTGGTTTTATTTTCCTATACAGTGGGATCATTTGATATACAGTCACATTGAGAGGGGGGACTCAATCAACTATGCATGCCCTTTAAACCAAGCTATACATTATGAACACACAGTAATAGTAGAGCTGAGAGATCTCATGAGCTTAGATTAGGGCTTCAACTAATGATAATTTTAAAAGTCGATTCAACTGTAGATTAGTTTAATAACTAATCAATTCATCAGATAACACAATAGATTCAATTCTCAAAGATCAGTATTTAACCCAAAACAATATAGGCTGCAGACACGTTACTAATGATTACATCCCTGCAATGGCTTTAGGTATAGTTAGTAAGCACTAGACTGTTACCTAGATTTGTTATGGCTAGAGACTAGCAAGCTATACTCTTCAACCAGCTCTGGTTATAGGCTATCAAACTAGCGTTGTATGTATTAGTTCCAGTTAACAATAGGTATCATTAGTCTGGTAGCCTAATAAATGAAGATGGATGAAAACGTTATAATTACTACGATATAGGGCTGCAACTATCGATTATTTTAGTAGTTGGCTAATCTACAGATCCAGTAACGATTAGTCACGATTATTCCGTGATACTGTAGCGACCCAGGGTCACTGTGTGTGTACCAGGAAGTGGCAGCATGCCGGTTGTTCGGGGTTATGTTGTTAGACTTAGGACATGTTGTTAATGCAAATGTTTATTTTTATTCTTGTTTTAATGTTTTACAGCGAAATCCTGTGTTTTTATACTGAAATCTTGCATTTTATGTTTATGTTAAAGTGGAACTGTGACTTAGACGGCTGTGCGCCACTATTGGCCTGCTCCACAAATGTACGTTATATTTGTAATCTGTTTCCTGACTTGTTCGGAAGTGTCAAAATAAATGCTCTCCTTCGAAAAGTAAAATTCTGATTGCTAAACTCTTACACTGCCGTCACCATACTCAAATACTACGATTAGCCAACAATGATATTTCATGTCGACAAAATTTTATTATAGACGTTGTCTACTAATCGTTGCAGCCTTACTACGATAGTGTCTAACTAGCTAGCAAGGTAAAAAAAAAAAAAAAATCACGACACGCAGCCTATCTAAGCTAGGTTTTCTAAGTTTGAGGTGAATGGGACTGCTGTGGCCAAAACTATTGGTCAAATTCATATCAAATTGAGTTTATAGATTACCAGTGACCCAGAATAGTGACCCCCTTTACTTATAAATGGCCAAAATGTGTCTATGCTAACATCAGCACACACATAGACATGATGACACACCTGGGTCAATGCCAAAATAAGCTACAATATGTGCAAGGGGTGGGGTTTGTTGTACCTGGAACCACTCGTTTCAGTTAGTGATACTTTAGCGTACAGCCACAATATGGGTCAATCCACACTTAGTTCTTTGGGTTTGGTTCAATTAAACTTGTAGAGTTTGTGTTTCATGTTGTTCCACTGCTGAAGTAATAATGACATGGTCTGCCTTCTGAACTCTGATGTGCACCGAGTCTGATTTGTAGTGTTAATTAATTTTTGTGAAATACAACATATAAAACTCTGGCTAGACAATTTAGACCACCGTAGTCTAAGTAATAAATGGAAATTGAGCAGCTATTGTCATACCATAATAATGTTGGTCGAATTAGTGCAAAATCCAGTTTCTTGTCAGATAACGATAACATAAGGATACAAACATATAACTTAAGCCTCTAGAAACAAGAGAAAACTAGAGGAAAACCGTTGTTTTGGTTGTCTAAAATGTTTAAGTTGTCATAATATTTTAACCAGATCACTCTGCCCTGAAGCAATATATTATGATCTGAACAGGAAGCAATATATTCTTACAACACTGCAATTTTGAATAGTAAAAATATTTTACCTTACACAACTCTTTCCTTCATGTACCATTTTGTGGTGGAAAGGAAGTCTAATCAATCAAACCCTGTCTTAAATGATGACAGTAAAATATTTTCTACTTTTTATACTAGCACACAATTCTGTGTTAAAACCTAGTCACACAAATATAGCAATAAGCTAGGCTATATAGTGATGACAAGACTATATGATCAAAGCAAAGACCAGATGCAAAAGACTGAAGCCCAAACTGGTAGTCATCTACAGCTTCCATCAGCAAATATCATGACAGTGACATTGTAGCCATAGTGAAATCATCCATGTAATGAAAGCAGAGCAAGCTCAGCTAATGTAGTATAAAGTCATAATTTATGTGGGCATGTTACAACGGGGAAGTAAATTATTTATTTCCAGACAAAAATGGGCTCAGGAAGCATTTCAGAAAGACTATTCTAATCACATTCTGGTAGGAAATGCATAATCAAGTAAGAAGCCTAATGAAACAGGAAACTGCTTTCCATTTGTGTACAGTAGCAATGTGAGATAAAAGACTGAGAAGAAAGAAATCCAGTTGTATATTAAGTGTTTTGTTACAGCAAAGAACAAAAACTTAACTTCCTATTGTATTTCACAATAACTGCACTTCCCCCTGGGATTTCTGACCTACATTCTGGAGTGTGCATTATGGCAAAGGGAACACTGGATAACAAGGTATTGGCTGGGTTCACAAACATGATCTCTGTTAGGTGCCAAATTATATTATATTATATTATATAGGCCTAGAGCATTTAGAATAAATTCTAAATGCTGATGTCTTACTTGAAACACATTTTAGTGTCATGTTAAGATATGGTAACAAATAAATTGAATGGATTATATTGACGGTTGATACATAGCGTTACTGTTCCTAGATATAGCCTTTTTCCTCCTGAAGATTAGAAAAAAGAATATAGCCACAAGGTCCAGGTATTAAGTTCCAATCATTGATAACCTGTGCACAAGTTCAAGTAAGGTTAACGAATTGGTCCTACATATTGCATGAAGACAGCCACAGTTCCAATGTCCTCTCATTATTTCTTCATTGTGCTTTGAGTTAACTGAACACAACCAGAGCTCATACGCTTGTGGATCTGGCACAACATTTATGCCACCCACCATCCTTCACAGTAAGACGGAGCACAGGTCAACTGATGTGGTCTTAAGGTCAAACCCCAGATGGCAGAGAAAAAGAGCATAGGGGTCACATCATTCCTCTGTGATGGCAGCATAAGAGCTGACTTTCAACACTGTAGAAGAACCACTTATCACACACCCCATGAAGAAGCAGCGTCTCTTATTTCTAAGGACACCAACCACCAGTGACAACAAAAACTAACATTTAACCACATCTGCCAACTATATTCGCCATCTTACCATCTGCTGTAGTCCACCCACACAAATCTCTCACAACTTGATCTGGACAGTATCCTACCAATGCCCAGGAGGACAAAACAGATAGTGAGATTACAGACAAGGCATTTAGCCGTTAATAGAAGGCAAAACTAACCTCAAATGGGCACTAATTATTATTATTATTTTTTTTTTTTTTTTCACTTCTTGGGGGACATTAAGGATGCCTTGTTAGCTCACCTGGGATAATATAAAACAGCCTGCAATACTATAAAGAAGCACTAATACTGGGTTAGGTTTTCCCTTATTGCTTAGTTACTTGTAAAGTAACTTAGTTCACTGTAAAATATTCTGCCTCCATTACAAGTATTTGTCACAAATGGGCTGTACACACACACACAAAGAATAAAATACTGCTGAAGCCAACAGGGCTAAAATAAAATGCTAATATTCATGCTACCGTGCTAACAGTACTCTTAAGTTTCAGGGTAACGAAACATTTAGCAAGTTCAGTTTTTATCTGAATGTCAACGTTTGCCCTCCCAAGCTTATTTTCCGACAAGAAACTAAAGTATGCTATATGAAAAATAGTCAACTTCACCGCTTCCGAGTTGTGTTTCTTTGTAGATGACGGTGTAAAAGCCCAGTATATTTTGTTCATTTTGAAGGGAAAAAAATCTAAGTCTTAATGGGATGCGAAGGCTGGGGGGAAAGTTTACGACACGAGTTTTTTTCTGTGTAAAAACAACACAACGACATCCCGGTTGGTTTACGGTTGTTTTCCAAAGTACGGGACAGGTTTTATAAGGGAAGGGAAATGTTTGACTTACCGTCGCACGTTTTCTTCCAACAGAAGCGTATCCAAGAAAAGAAAAACCACCAAACAAACCTCCGACGAAGCCAAGTTTGTTCCCTGTTCAACACAAGCAGGCGGTCGGACTCACGGCGAAGCGTGACATTTACTAGTTCGTGGAGAATGTTTCAAGTAAAAGGGGCTGAAATGCTTCTGCTGTGTGTGTTGCCGAAGTGAAAGGACGTTTTACTGGCACAGGGCGGCTTTCTTTGTTCCTCCTGCCTGCAGCCTGTTCCGTGGATATTAACACCGTTCATGTGTCCCTGACAGCCGCTGATTGGCTGCAGCCTCGGGATCAAGAAAAGGTGACGGGCGTCAAGCTGGGCACGTTTCACCCACACATCCACAGGTCTGACATTTTCCACAGTCACGACCCCCACAAACAACACCTGCACTTAACAACTAATCGTATGTTATCGCATACCCTATAAAGGGCAAACCCATATCTATAGTAACCTCATCCTTTTTCCATGTTGTTAAATACATTCGCCTCAGGTGTTTCTTATGCGATGCTTTTATTTTGTGTGGATTGCCGATCAACTTCCGGTTCCAATCCCGCTATCTAAAAGCTTGACTCAGGGTGGAGGCCACTTCATGCCGTACATAGTTTTATTCTGAGTGTATCCGAGGTGGAAGGGGCTGCAGAACCATCACATATAAAAGTCCAAAGTGTGAGAAATGTGTCTTCTGTGAATGTGTGGATGAAAGTGTGTGTCGTTTGTTATTTCAATGCCCTTACTCTAAATACCTTTGGGTAGAAATTGAAAACTATGCAATGGTCATTGGTCATTTAATATTTCTCTTAAGAAGGAAAATGTTATATATTTTATGAAACCATGGCTATCAGTGGTGTAAACAGATTTACTTTAAACTAGGAGAAACTAGGAACAAAAGATTAATTAATTTTTTTAATCTCAGAAATTTCATAGTTAATCAGGATTGATCTCGATTTACTTTGCATGTGTAAAATCGATATTTTGCAGTAAGACCGTTCGAATCTAAAGTTGAACCCACAATGCAAAGTATTTCTGATCATTGTGTCTTAAATCGGAATAAAATGAAGACAGAGACAAAGGTAGAATTTACCTTTTGGGCTTTTTTATTTTCAAAAAGAGTGTAGAGAAAGG
>JAPSES010000144.1:3018611-3035638 GCA_029822895.1 Maxillicosta whitleyi | reverse complement strand
ACTGAGGCTGAATGTACAAATAATAGATGAAATAAAATGTGCAGAAGTTACTCTCCATTGCATTAACATGGTCAGACAAATTTGTTTTCCTTTAATTCCAACCTCATTCGCTTCAGTGAAGGAAAACATATTCATTATCTAGCTTCTGATTTTT
This sequence comes from Maxillicosta whitleyi, assembly GCA_029822895.1. NCBI lineage: Eukaryota > Metazoa > Chordata > Actinopteri > Perciformes > Neosebastidae > Maxillicosta > Maxillicosta whitleyi. Next base: position 3,035,484 of record JAPSES010000144.1, on the reverse strand, counting down.
AAGTGATATAGTAGTATACAGTATAATGTTTTATTGTAAATGGTAAAACTTAACATATGCGTTTTACATTTTCATGGCCTCAATAGGAGAAAGAGTCAGAGAAAGACAAGTACAAATACACATAGCTGCTAAGTGTTAATACTACTATTCCAAGTACTAACTGTGGATACACAGCTACTGCATTTAGACACTATTACCATCTCAGTTACTATATAATAAACAATATCATAACTATATAGATGAATAAATAATGATGGAAATTGAATAACTTCCCATAAACCAGAAAGCATATAGATATGTAAAGTAATTCCTTTGATAGTTTGTTTCAGACCAAAAATAAAGATTTACAGACACCAGAATGTACTTGCACTCTTCATTTTATTGACTTGTTGTTTTACAAAAACCGGTATGAGAGAATGCATAGACCGAGCCTCCGATCAGTCGGCTCCGCAATGACAACATGGAAAAACACAAAGGGTGTCAGGAAAAAGGCAACAATTTATTTAAAAAGATAAAAACACTGTTTGCAGCTATTCATCGGAGTGCATACACTCTTCTGATCTCTTACACACAAGACTGTATGACATAAGATTGTCATGTAAGCAAGTCTGCACTAACACACACACACACACACACACACACACACACTCACTGGCACACGATGCAAATGTGTGGGTGCAAAAGAATAACCACGGGATAGAAAATTATCATCCATCAAACAATGAGACACGTACACAAACAAAAGAGATGCATACAGACACCGTTAAAGAGGCAGTTCACCTAAATGGAAGGAAAACATCTAAACACTACTGCTAGAGGTGGTTTTGTTTTCACATTTTGATGACAATTCATTCATGGAAAGTGATTGTTACTACATTTGTGGTGCTTCGAGCCAAAGTTCCTGTTACAATAAACAATGATAATCCTTTCTGCATAAGCCAAAGATTTTTTTTTTTTTTTTTTACCTGCGTATCAAACTCTCCTAATGGATCCTCAAAATTTGGAAAACAAACATACAGTGAAATAAGAGGGAAAACATGTTCCCTTGTGTTGTGGGTGAACTGATCCTTTAATTTGCTCCATCAACACACACTATTAGCATGACTTATCTGTCCATCCTGTTTTAAACCAATAGGAGTGTAGCCAGTAACATGATATAGAAATCACTACTAGCAGCAACAGGGTCACCTGCCACCAGTGTGTGTTGGCGGTACTGTCTGTAAGCATCGACACATCCGATAAGAACTACAGTGAGGCTAAACTAATGCATCCTTCATGTATGCTGTAAAACTCAAGTGTTCACATTGAGGATCAATAATTGCGGTGGAGTTCTCTGAAAAGCATCAGGGCCACAGTTAAGCTGTATCTACAGTCTCAAGCACAACGGCACTGAGAGTGAGCATAGTTTAGCTGCATATGTCAAAACTGCCCTTCCCTTCCATGGGACTGCTGCGCACCAGTACTACTCTGACCTAAAACAAGGTGAGGGAAGTGTTAAGATAAGTTATCAAAGTCAGTTATAATACACTGGAGGAGAACCGCAGCGTGTGCTGTTGTAGCTGGATGACTGTGTTGTGGGTTGAACCGTTTTCTAATTATCAACAGGCTAAGATCTGGAAATGTGTTTACAGAAGGTCTGCATATGTGATAACTGGGATGATCTAAATGATAGGAAAACACTTTTTTGTTGTTGTTTGTACAGTTCATAACATAAAACTGCTTTTTTAAAAAAAAAAAAAAAAAAGCAGAGCAAGCACATTTCCATCCCATAACAGGGAAATCCAAGTACATGAAACACTGACAAAACATAAGCCGCCTGTTTTTTTGTTTTGTTTTTTTAATCCTGAAATGCAGTGATTTTTTTTTTCTTTTGGAGAAGACATGTTTTTACAGCGAACAAAAACCTTCAACTGAATACAGACAGGAACCAACCGTGTTTACACAGGTCTGCATTTAATTAATGTGCGCTTATGACAAGCATATTCCTGGCTACTTCTTGCACACACTGGTTTAACTTAGTACAAGAAGTTTCCAGAGTAAACTCAAGAGGATTGTCCTCGCCTGTAAAACTAGCATGTGTTCTCCAAATGACACAAAACAAATGAGATGAGAGTTGAAGAGAAACTCTAAAACATGTTGCGATGACACCACTGTTATTTTAGTCCTTAACACACTTAATCCTCTCTGCTGTAAAGATCATTTGCTGTTACTTGTCAGACAAGCTCAACACAATCATGTAGCCATTCATATAATATTTATCAATATTAAAATTTGTTAAGAATTTTATTTATTTATAATTCACAATATGGGTCTATGTTCTGCTTTTGTTTATATACTCCTCTGGCCTATTTACATTCCAGTAGTTAAAAGGTGGATTATATTCTGGGGACCTCTGAGGCTCTGCCAAACCTTATTAGTGATAACTCTTTTTTCACACTTGGTTTACACAAACAAACAGCTTCCAAGGTCCTGACTTCACATTATACACATCTACGCATTGAGGTGAAAACAAATCTGCCACTTAAGGAAGGGTTTCATGTACTGTGGGTATTTAGTGTAAAGAGCTCAGGGAAAATAATGAGTGTGTTCACGATATGTAAAAATAAAAGCTTCACTAAAGGGTTCCATGAGCGCCTGAAAACACATAATAACAGTGTACAGCTACAGCTCTACTCCTCTAGAATCTGTGTCCAGTCAACCAGAGCTCCACCTGCCCCTGCAGCCACTGTGCATGTTTAGTCTACGTCACATTTTAACACAAGGCACATTTTGTCTTTCACCTCTCCATCCATCCACCATTATCCTCTGTTCATCTTCAATCAACAAGCCCCAAGCACCAACTGCTCCTTACTCTCCTCAATGTCAGAAAACCCAAGACTTGTCCAGGACTTCAGCTCTGGGCATCTTTGTATTTGGGACCTCTCGGAGTAATCATACTATTCAAATACTCACAAGGACAAAGCCTGTAGCTGTAGAGGGTCTTATATCCATTAGGAGGTGGGGGCCAGGATTACTGTACTTTCTCAGTCTTATTAGTATTGTTAGAGACAGATTATACTATAACTCAAGTACTTTGTTCTGAATTACTCTCAATTAGAGGATGCACAAACCACACATATAACCAAAGGAAGGGGAATCAGATGGAAAACAAATGAAAGTAGATGGCGCTGACGGCAATCAATCACGCCTAGCCACTGCTAAACCCAAATCCCCATCTAATGTAGACCCTTTGGAGTCTTGTCATTGTGCCAGACCCTTTGGTTATGAATCAAAACCTATTTTTAAGAACCGCTTGCTTCACTGAGACAAAGGTCAACATGCTGTCTCTGCATTCTTCTTGGGAACAGGCCGTTCGCTGGTGTGCAGTTGCTTTCTCTCCTTCTCCAGACAGGGGCAGGGTTAACACATACTGTCTAAAAGGGGGAAGACTTTAACCGTTCAGGAGGTAGACCACCAGCTCATAGGTGCACATCATGATGGCCGTGTTGGGGATCTGTCGTACCAGGTGCGTTGTGAGGCCGCGGTACAGGGCACGGTAGCCCTCCTCCCTGGGCACCGTTGTCAGAGTCTGGAAGAAGGAGCGGTACTTGGTGCCCTCTTCACGTAGCCTAGTACGAATCACTTCTGCAGAGGCAAGGACATACAGAAAGGTTAAAGAAACACTCCACCAAATAACCAGGCTAGTCTAGCTCACAGGTAATGGTGGCCTCTCACCATGAGGATAAGCAATAGATGTGGCACAAGTCTTGGAGGTGGCAGCAGCGAGCATCATGCCCACAAAGTCTGAAGCATCTTTAGATGCCTCCTCTTCCTCATCCATGTTCTGTGGTGCCTTGGCCTCCAAGAGGCGCCGTTTAATGTTTTCATAGATCACAAAGTGGATCACAGTCTCTGAGATGCCGGCGTAGGATGCTGACATACCCCGATAGAAGCCTCGCAGGCCATCTGCCCGATACACTCGCCGCACACACTCAAACGCACTCATTCTTCGCTCACCTCGATTCCTGAGAAGAGAGAAGACACACGACATTACAAAAATGACAGTGATATGTAGTTACATATTAAAAATATAAAGTGACAAAACCTCTATTACATTGGCATCAGCAGCGCCCTGCACCGGTTCTGTGTGTGTGTGTGTGTGTGTGTGTGTATATATATATATATATATATATATATATACACACACATATATAGAACACCAGCGAACATGGCTCGTGGCCTGTTGGGCTCTGCTGGTGAGCACTTGATATGATTGTAAGCAGTATGTAAAGTGGCTGTTATAATGCTGATGTTTATTAATCAACAAACAATGAGTTTATGAAATGAGGAAAATAGTAAAGGGTGAAATATGACAGTGTGAATAAGATAACACTGAAAAAATGACACATTCTCAGCCCTGCAAACTTAGATCATTTTATACATGTCTGCTTTTGAATTATGCAAAAACAGCCAACTTTAAATTTCATTGGTTTATTTTACTTTTGGATATTTTATTGTTTTTATTTCACTATTGAATATTGATTGTACTGATTGACTGTATTAATGTTCTTTGGTTATTCTTCCATTTAAAAACACAATAATGTGTTTCTGGACATGTTTCTCAGACCCTTCACCAAACAGTAAGTCCTAATGTCGTTCAGGTTGACACAAACTGTTTTTCTGTCCCAAATTTAAATAGAATGGAAAGTGTGCCCCTGTATGAGGAGTGGAAAAAACAGGCCTAGGAGCTAAGAAGGACACACTAACAACCAAAAGTTAACCGACCAGACCCTGATAAATGTGCAGCCCTCGGGTATCAGGGCCCTATTTACTATTCTATTCCCTACTCTCATCTTTAGTACAAGAATAACACTGTGGCAAGTCAAAAGAGGCAACAAAAAGAAAACAGTACAACAGTAATGTTTTATATCTGTTAGACCACACCTTGAAATTTCAGAATTAAATGAAGAAATGACCCTTAAGTCAACATAGTTTATTGGGAATTCATGTTATAATGTGTCTTGTAGAAAAAATGTCACACACTTTATAACAACACTAACACATAATATTTGTAAAAATGGGGTGGCATATTTACCTGGCATCCAGCTGTAGGCGTGTCTTAATGAGCCAGATGGGATTAGTTGCTGTGATGGCTGTAAAACCTGTGAGAAACAGATAATAATTTACAGCTTGTATGTAGGATTTAGAATTACTCAGTGGCACAAAAAAACTGTTTCAAACTGTCTACAAACTAATACTCTAGATCAGATGTAAAGTATTTATACAACTTAAACTTTATTTTTATTAAAATGTCTGAAGAGCCACAAAAGCAGCCTAGAGACACACAGGGCTAGTCCCACTAAACACTTCTATGACTTTATGACCTAAAAATTGTGTTGTACAATCAACTGAACAAAAGGCTCCTACCCAATGTCCTACATGACACGAGATTAGAGAAAGGAAATAATGCACAGAGAAGAAAGAAGAACCAGATGAAAAAAGCACAGATCTGTGGTGAGTACTCACACAAACCCAAGTAACTCCTCACAGATGCAGCTAGAGACCCCTGCTGGTGTGGGGGTCTCATGCCCTTGCAAGAGGAGAGCTACGGTAGAGTAAAAGCCTAAAACAGACACAGGCTCGTGTGTAGCAATATAGTCAGCATGCAACCATTTGACTTCCCATTCCCCCACCATCCAACAGACCCCACATATTTAAAAGCTGGAGAAAGCGATTCTAGAGGATCATTACAGAAAGGTGAACACAACAACAAAATACACAGATGCCCCCCACACCCACACCCACAATGCTCCTATGGAAGCGTAAACCCCAAACTTCACAAATCTACATAGTGGTTGCATTTCAACAGTAGAGGCACGATGAATGGACATAAATACCCTGTGAGTGGAGGCTGTATGGAAGAAAATGATTTTTCCCCAGGGGACAGACTGAAGCAGACTGTAGGGAGATATTTACTGAATTTGACAAGTGTTTTGATTAGAATGGGTTTCTCTACTTTAGCCTCATGTGAGATAACAATGAACTCCAACAGGACAGGAAATGGGATGGGAGTTTACATCTATATAGTAAACCCTCTGATATTAAAACAATAATTAACTTTGTGCCCTGAGGTACTTATTGTGCTAAACTGCAAAACACACAAACGATGCCAAGTATAGAAGCTTAGTTGGCATATAAGTTAAATAATACTAATCTATAATTACACCTAATGAAGATTTATTGGTATTGTATTTTTCTTTGTCCTGCCAATGCTGTTACTGAGGAGTAAGATATGAACTGGATCTGCTTTAGCATAAAGTCATCTTCACACTTTGCTTGCAGAAGTAAATGGAGGATATAACCTCTTCTGTTGGCGTCATGTATCAACGCGCTGACGACATTAGCAGCTGGACTGTCAACGCTTCCTCAGCTGTCAGTGCAGCTCATGTCAGGACTCTGATTGCAGGTGTGCACTGCCAACAGTCAGAGCAGAACTGACAAACACTGACCTTGACCCAGTTAAACGGTCTAAGTCATGCTATGCTAAATGTGGCAATATAACAGATCTGTCAGATTCACCAACATATACACACATGAAGACAGCCCATCTGATCCACGCTACAAAAAGGTTTAGCATTCCCCACAGGAACACAATAATCAAATAACACATCGTTGTTATTTGGCCAGTGAATAAATGACATGCTGCCGCGGCAAGTTTAAGCAAGCTTCCTTATCCTAGTGAGCCGAGTGTGGATCAAGGCAAAGGGTCAAAGAACCAGCATAAACAGAGTTGATTACATAAGGTTTAAGGAATTACTGATGCCTGATTAGAATTTTCAAACAATGGCACAACCCCCCACCCCCCCTAAAAAACAAAACAAAAAACAGGTTCTTCACCTGCTTGCTCTCTGCAGTAAATATGGCACAACAGCTAACCTATATAGAAAGTTACACAAGCCTGGTCCTACATGTAATACTTGCATTCATTGAGGCTTATGTGCATTGAATGGGCTGCCTTCATTTATGATGAGCTCCCTGTAGATGGTCACTACTCTGCAGTTCACATTCCAACTGGGTTAGAAAGCATTAGAACATCTTAACTTACAGCCTCTGAGATTTCCTTACCTGCCATTCCAGCTGAGACCATGTGTACCTGAGTGGAGTCAGGTTCCAACACACCATTCAGTTTCTCTTTGGCAGTGGAGTAAGCAGCAAAGTAGATTGCTCTGTTGAAGTTCAACAATAGCAAGTATATTTAGAAATAGTACAAGGCAAAATAAATTCTCAAAATAACGCTTTTGTCTTGTAGCTCAGAGCTAATTAGTCTTATCCAATAATGTGCTCACAGCAGCAATGTAGCTCATTAATTACACCATAAGAACAAATAAAAACAGTCTGTGTCACGTGCAGCTTAAAGAGCTTCAGATGATCATTTGTTTCCACCTAATTTCACTAGGTCTTCACTCATTTAAAAAGGCCATGATACTTACGTTCATATTTGCATCTAAAATACAACATTTTGCATTGTTTTTGTCTTTTTTCCCTTGAGCAGCACAGTGCAATGTTGGAGCCTGATTATTGTCTACCGACAATGACACTAAATGCTCATCACTCACATTTCACTGACACTGTTTTTCTGTACATTTGTATCTTCACTGAAGCATGGAGGCACAGTGGCCTTCACGCTCCCGCATCAGTATTCATTTATGTAAGATGCTAACAAAACACTTGACGTATGCTTAGCACTGGCAGCTGCTTGCTACAGCATTAGTCCCTCCTGACTGCCATTAGCCACCACTTTGCTGCTGGCATTGCCACTGTGTAATTAATGAATATGACGCAATGATAGCAGTGCTCGACTTAGCTTAGCAACAGTAAACTGATCAAAATGTGAGACAAGTAATTCAAAATGAATAATTCTCCAGTTACAGGTACCTATGGACTGTGTGGAGAGTAATGATAGCAAAAGTTCGACTATGACACAGGTCAATAGAAAGAACTAAAACAACAAATATCATTAGTCAGTTAAAAGTCATGGTGACCCAATAGTTAATAGATTTATGTGTATGAAAACTAATCATAAGGGGAAGATGTGAACCCAGTCATGGCTCAGGAAAAGAGACCAACCTGAGTGGATGACATGTGTGTACATGATGTGTTGATCATTGTGTCATTCTATGCTGCTTTCCTATTGGCTGCTTGGTAGAAATTGTTTGGAATAGCAGTTGCAATGTCTGATGTGTACCGTTCATTTCTCAGAATTATATATAATACGGCAAACTTTAAACGCGCAGATGTTTTCTCATCTTCCATCCAGGACGAACAATTGAAAAATCACATAGCACATACCTGCTTTAGAAAAAGCAATCATGTTTGACCCTAAAAATAGTTTTCAGTTTTTTTTTTCCTGACATTATTATTTACCATAACATAAATGGTCACACAATGGAGCTTCCTGAAGTCAAATGCTTTGGGAGTTGATCAGAGGAACATCATTTTATTTGTCTGCTGTCATTACCGAAAACAAAACTGGTGAAAAGATGTAAGTTTTAACAAACTTCTTACCTAGAAGGTGCCACACCCACCAAGTTTGGCCCCAAGCCCCTGAAGAGAGAGCGAGGTCCTTCTTTCTCCAAAATTAACCTGAGTAATACAAAGAAATATGGCAGACATTAAAAGTCTAACACCTCCACGATTCTGTAACAAAAGAAACATCTGGCATCATTCGGTAGGGTCAACAGTTTGAGATCAAAAGGCAGATTTTTCTCCACTGGAGTTGTGCATTCATAAATAAAGCTCAAAGTCCCATTTCAGTTTTTAAACACAATCCTCCTGCTCTTCAAATCTTTTATTCAATGCTTGCGTGCACATCCAACCAGATCCCCAATGGTATGTAAACAGGGGTTTTCATCACACTGGTCTTTGCACTGTGTGGGGAATAGGTTAGATAAAATATCGACTTTAAGAAGGTTTGTATCCAAGTAGACTGAGGCAACAAACAAATAAATAAATATAAATACGGAGGTATTAGAAAATAACTGTTTGAGCCAGTTTTCACAGAACAAGAGGAAGACGTGTTGTTTAACAGATTGCATTCACATCTACCACTTTGCATTTCTTCACACAAAACCATAGCGGGTTCATTTAAAACAAACACTAAAACAGATGTCTTTCTTTTTTTTTCTGTTTACCATGTAGGGTGACGACATAACCATAATCTAAATGACTCCATGAGAGGGTAAAAGGAAGTCCTGATTTGTTTCACCAAGGGGTAAAGTCACAATTTTCGACTGATCTGATTTTCTTTCTCTTATTTTTCTTCTATTGCATAATGGCTTTGAAAAAAGAAAAATAATAACTGGAGACTGGAATGCACGCCTTCACCCAGTGATAGCAGGGATAGGCTCCAGGACCCCTTGAGGATAAAGTGGTCCAGAAGATGAATATGATACTACTTAAATAAGAAGAGTCACAGAATTTTTTCTCAACAGGACTGTCCTGCTTTTAACAGAAAATGACTTACCAACTATCTGCCGTGTATTTTTATTTTTAACAAAGACAGCTCTGCTTCTCAGAATGTAAATACAACTACAGCTGAACAATTAATCAAACCACGATCACAATCACAATGATAAATTGAGAAATAATATATAATCTCTGCAATGTGGAGTTTAAAGAAATTAACCAGAAATTTTACAGATGTTTGCAGTATAAAAAACATCTCAAAAAGTACTGTTATATTATCATCAGGTGCAATGGCCCATAGAGGAATGAAAACAGCAGTGATTTTTGTGGTTGAGCAAACGCTCCATTACTAGTGATGCATGAAACTTTGAAGTTAGCTTGACACTAAAGAATTTCTAGAAAACATGATGATCAAGGACTATGAAACAAGATATAAAAGTAATCATGTTTATGTACAGCGAATCAAGGGCAGAGGAAATATTCATATTCTATACCTAGACAATAGCACAAAAAGGACAAAAAAATAGTAGAAAAACATGTTAGAGAAGGTATATTATGGGTGAAAGTTTAAAGATGGACTATTAACCCTTTAGGCACCGGACTTTTTTTTCCAAAAACATTTAATTTTAATATGAATCTGTAGATTGGTTATAGAAAAAGTCATACTATAAATAAGAAAAATATTGGCTATGATCCAAAAAGTATGATGATCTGATCTATTTTATTCATCTTGCATACTGTGACAGGATCACACCGCAGCAGCCATATTGGATTATGTACCTTTGAGTAAAACTGAACTTTGGACATATTTACATCGAAGTTTTCTTTATGTTTTTGGCTTTTTGACATCTTATCCTTAAAAATCAACCAATTAACTTAAACACAAGTAAAAAGTAATATGCAGTAAGTTTTAGTAGATTTTTAACCAAGCAGCACAGTAGCCAAATTTGTCCTTTTCTGTCAAATCTAAAACTGAATACATTGTATTTACTCATTAAAGCAGCTCAAGACCAGATTTTCTGTTAGGAGGTGGTGGTCTGTTTCAGTCAGTAATGTTGCTTGTTGCAATATTGCAAATTTGGCACTTAAAGTGTTAAAATGCCTGTGTAGAAAATGTTAATATTAGTTTGTTGTATTATGTTCATTATCATCATCGTTTCTTTGTTAACACTCCAGCAGCAAAACTGTTGGCTAAATTCATACCAAATTTGGTTTACGGATTGCCAGTGACCCAGAACAGATCTCACTAAACTTTGGGAAAATTAGGTCAAATTTATTTATTTATGTATTTTTTGGAATTTTTAAAATCTTTTTCCCATTTACTTATAATGGGTGAAATTTCAAATGTCTGTAGCAGGAAAATTATTGGTTGAATTCAGACCAAATTGGGGTTTTAGATTACTAGTGACCCTCAATGGATCTTGTTATATTTTGAGAACAGTAGGTCAAAGTTCACATTTTTTATGAATTTTTAAAATCTTCCCATTTACTTATAATGGGCAAAACATCTGTGAGGGGCGGGGTTTGTTGTGTCTGGCACCAATTGTCAATGTAGAAATCAAGATTTAACAGTAGTTAACTTAGGTAGAGCTAATTTTAAAGTACTATGTATAATTTCATTCCTATTTTTTGGAATGAAGTCAATGGCTTAATCTACTTTTGATCGGCTTCTATCCATGTCACACATTATGGGGTCAGATGAGAGTAAGTTTATGTCTGTAAATTAGTGGTTACAGAACAGACAACAAAGGCAGCCTCAGATATCAGATATAAAGAACATTTTATCATTGACTTTTTATTGTTCACACATTCTTGTTAGGGATTTGAAATCATACAAACAGGACATGTGCTCAGAGGAGCGGTGTTCTCAAAGAGTTTATGCACATTTGGTGTCAGTTTGGCAACCACCATCAGTTTCCAAGTAACAGGACAACATATTTTCTGTTTCTGTGCAATGCAGCTTGTTTATTATCTGAACCAATAATAAAGTGGTGAATAATCAGCATTTGGGCAGTAAAGTTTGCGAAATGTATGATCACATGACTATCTGGTATGTTGACCAGATGAAATGTGTGACAGGAAGGAGGAAGACGTTTGTTATACGGTGAAATTCAGTGAAAATGACCTTCATGTCCAAGTGTGTCTAAACTTTCCAAGTTATAAGACGCACCTGAATATTATTAGCCTCACCTGAGTAAAAGCCACAGGTGTCCATGTTGTGACATGAGATATTTACACAGAAAGATGGTAAACACAAAGATTATTTCAATATGTATTTAAATACCTTCACTGCTTTTTTCCAAAGTGTCTGTAACATGGCAGTGAAATAGCTGGTTAAAAAACAGCGAAGTGTGTATACATATGCATTTCTTTGTGTGTTTTTCATGATGAGGGTGTGTAAATGAGTTAAGTGTAAAAGTGACGTCTTCCTCAGTCTGTCTCGCTTTTGCACTTCCTGTTGGAGCGCCCCCTTGAGGCCAGTAGCCTGTAAAAATCTAGATTTGAGCTGCATCGTTGTATAAGTCACAGGGTTCAAACCGAGAAAAAAGCAGCGGCTTATAGTCCAGAAAACACAGTAATTTGTAAATCTCACTTGCAAATGGCACTTTGACCTTTTAAACCAAATATTACAGCCTACGTTCTGTGATCTTACATGATACTCTCTTTACACAAGACAGTATGCAAGAGTGAAGACTTATCTGCTAGTTACGCTTCAGTGACAAACTCTATTTGTACACAGCAACCACACATCACAATCCTCACTGAATAGATTAACTAACTTTCAAATTAAGGTGGTAAGAAGTGGTACACAGTGGGACTTGGGTGACAATTTCTGAGTCCCATAAACTGCAGCAAGACACATTAAACTAACATTAATGGACCACTGAGAGGCCCATGGTGCTATTCCATAAGATAGAGGACAGTGTGTCATTAGTCACTGCATTACAGTACTATTGTGAAGTGTAAGGAAAGAAAGCTACATTTACTAGAACGGGCTCCTCGAATGAAACTCTCCTTTGGTTCGATCTTTTTAAGTACAAAACATCATGTGGCATGCCGTAATATTATTAGTGGTATCAGTGGTTGTTTTGATGCAATGGAATTGGCAGACATGTCATGTAAATATGAGATAGCAGAGGGGTGTGAATGTAGTTCACTTTACACAAATGATTAATAGGGCTGCTTTAGTTCAGAACAGCCCTAACATGACCTACTGATAAGTAACCCAACTATTCACTACACTATGGAGCATATTAGGTTACCTTCAGCATCACAAATGTTCATCCATGGAAATCAAACAGGTACTTGACATAACTTAGAAAAAAGCCTATCAGAATATCCGTCATGAAAATCTCATAAGTTCAACAGATAATAGTTGGACCCTTGTAAAATTTCCTGTTTGGCTAAAGTGACTAGGGTATACTCTGTGTGTAGTGTTCCAAAGGGTTTGGCAGCTTAGATTCCAGGAAATGGTTGCTTTTGCCAGAGGACATCAACCACACTAAACCACAACAACAGCCACAGCAACACAGTAACTGATGAAAAAGGCACCCTGCCTGTGCAGGCTAAACTCTCTCTCTCTCCTACATACAAGTCTTGGGATCTTGAGCACTCACTTGAGACAGTGGAGAGGGCCTGGCGGGGACATGCGGGCCACACTGGGCCCATTAACAGTACTGAGTTGAACCTCAGACACATAGAGAGTGATGGAAGAGGACTGGAGACGGGTCTTCACTACTTCCAGCGGACAAGTCAGTATGGCTCCAACCGTGCCCCCACATCTGGAATGAAAACAGAGGCAGGAAAAACATGATGTCAGTCACAAAGCAATCTTACCATCATTGCTGACGGAAAAGGCTGGATCCTAATGTTATTCTTCAGTGTCAGAAACAGCAGAGATGGTCAGAGGTGTGTAAAGCGTTAATTGTGCAGCATAAATAAATTAGTCAATGGTGTGGCTAATGGAATTCTAAAGTTCTCCGGCATCTAGACAAGAAATGGCACAGTGTGGGAACCCAGATTCAGGAATGCTTTGTGTTTCTTGTGGAATAACAGAAACCTTTTGTTTAGCTCTGCATCACATTCCATACTCATAGATATGTCCATTTTCATATAAGCATCAACCAAACTGATAAACTGAATTGCAGTGTCAATAGCAAGACTCACATGCTTTAGTTTCATAACAAATTTAGCATTAAGGTTCCATTTAATGACTTTAGCGATGTTCTGTTTTCCTATTTATATGTTTTTACATGAGGCCTTATCCTCCAAAATCTACACAGCCCATATCTGTGTATATCATAAAATGTGCTTAATAAAAAGGGCATCAGTTTATGACAAGATTAGGTGGGACCAATAAAGAAAAAAACAAAACAAATCAACTACTCAGCTGTAAATAAAACTGATATGAGATAACTGAAAATAATTAAAAAAAAACAGTCTAGACTACTTCAGTGTGCAGACAGGACTGCAGCTGGCAGGTAAAGGCAGGGCCTGGCCTGGGTGCAGTACATCACATCGGCTAAGCGACAGCAGTTATCTCTTAGTCAGGGTTAATTTTCAATCAACTTCAGCCAGGGGGACAAGTCCAGTCAACAAACTTTTTTTTTTTTTGCAAAGTCAAGAGAGTTAGAACAGAATGGCAGTGCACAGTGGAGTGCACTGGATAAATGAATAATAACAGGGTACATCTTGATTCTCCACTAACTATTTGGATATTCTGCCTTATGCAAGGCAGTGTATTTGTTGCCCATTTTGCATTGCTTCTATAAATAATGCAAGCATGTTTTACGCTTCATTAAAAAAAATATCAAAAGGGCAAAATATTTATAGCTTCAATCCACATACAAGATTCCAAAAAGGGAACTGAACCTAATCTAAACCTAATATGATCCCTTTTAACGAAATACTTAATAAACTATTAAGCCATACCTAAATTAACACCGTTTAGATGTTGCATCAGGTCAGCCTACAAAAGGCATCTCTGTGGTTTCTTAAAACAGTATTTGAAGAGACTGGTGACCTTTTACTGACAGGCAGCCTCCGTTTGTTTTGATGCACTATTTTATGGCCAATATTCCACATCGCACACGTAGAAAGTGGCTCATTCTCTCTTTTAAGCTCTTGAGCTACTTAAAGTAAGATCTTGCAAAACTTGAATGCAGAAATGTGACAATCGAAATGAATACTTGTATGTAATTATGACATACATTAACACCAATCAGGTGTTTCATTCATACTATACATTGAAATGTCATTGTAACTTGTGACATTGGGGATAACTTCTACGGGTGCAGATGCACGGACGAGATTCTTAAACTGACACCTGACACATAGGATGGTAATAATGACACTGTTTTACTCAATCCATATGACTCTAAAAATGTTACAATACTACAAAATATTTTTAGAATGTCTCGTTGAACCTGCTAGCACATATGACGTTGAGCTAGCTAGCACAGCTCCTGCATAAATGTGGCTTGAAAATGTACTCACCCTCCAGCAAACAGATGAACTAAAGTATCTCTTTGACTCATTATGTATCATATTCGAGAAGAGTCCACGGGGCACCAAACACAAACAACAGGGATGGGAGTCAAAAAACCCGACCCCAACCTAACAAGCTGGTGATATTCAATACGCCTGTGTTGTGGTGGAGGTCAGATGCGTGAAAAAAACGAGGGTATGTAACAGCTAGCGTTAACTTAGCTAGCTGTCGTTAGCTGCCCGAGCTAACAGGTTTCCGGCGGCAGGGGTCGATTTCAGGGCCACAGGTCTGCCTTTCCTCCCTCTGAAACGGGATAATGCTTCGGCATAATGTGCGTGTCTTAAATGCAGGGGGATAATTCCAGTCCTGAAGTAATTGCAGTGTCGTAGACACGAGTCGGCCTTCTTCACGTTGACGTGCCCTATCTTTCTGAATGCCTCTGAGTCAGGTCGCAGTGTTTATCGTCCAATGGGAAGCCGCAAAACAGAGATGCTGATAGGCTGACGCGTCCACTGTGTCCCTGTGAACCCGCCCCATCACTACTACTTCACGTGATAGCGCTTTTATTTTGAAGGGCAGAGATCGTCCCTGTGCAGACGAAGGACGGATGTGTGTAGATCGAGATGTTGGACGCACAATCTTCTGTTTGTTTTATTTAGGTGGGTTAAACTGTACACTATCAACAACTGAGCCCTTTATTGTTAAAATAGCCTGACGTCGTAGTCAAAGATCTGTAACGGCAGCACGCCTATGAACGTTGAAAATGGCAAACTTACAAAACTACCCAGGGGACTTATTTTACAATAACTATATTTAACAGTAACGAATTGTGAGTGACTTCCACAATTTGTGGCATCATATCAAATCATTAACATCTACGTCACCTAATACTGTTAAAAAGCAGCTAACGCCCGAACAGGGACTTGAACCCTGGACCCTCAGATTAAAAGTCTGATGCTCTACCGACTGAGCTATCCGGGCTCACTGAAGAAGAGAGCCACTAATTTTGAATCCAACGGCCATCACTGTACTTTGCTGATTTTTATTTTGTTTTCATGTTTCATTTTATTCTACTACATAAGTCATATGCTACATACTTTGTGCAAGTACTGTACTGTATGCTAATGAAGATCTGCAGCATCCAACTCCAGTTTAGCTCTATTGAATTTTGCTTATATAACCCAGTATCTAATTGCATCCAGAGGCTCCACAGTCTGCACAATATATATATTGTCCTTAGACCCACAGTCAAACAAGGAGAACTATTTTTAAAAAGGAAAAGTAGAGGTAAAAAAAGCTGAGGAGGTGCATGATCTAAGAGATGAGAGGAACCTCATCAACCTGAGATCAAACCTGAGAAACACACCTCTGTCACGGTGGTGTAGACAGAAAGGACATGATTCACAGCCCTCTTCTTCTATGAACTGAATGATATGTTAAATAGATACATTTAAGCTTAGATTTATGTGCTTCATAAGAGTCTGTTTGTCTGATGTCAGCAGGGAGCTCATCAAAGAGTATTCATGAGGAAAGAGATATTCAATATGATGATTTCTTTGAATGTATGTCAAAGTAAAGTGAGGTATGAGGTATGAAACAAGTCCCAAAACTCAAAGACATTTAGTATTTTGTGAGTAGTGAAAATAACCTTGGAATCCAAAGGGTATCTTATGAGGTGCACTGAGGAAGGATTGAGGATTGAGATTGAGTTAGGATTCTAGCCACTGCATTTTAATCCATTCAATGACTTTTACATAAATCCACATGAGTAGAAATAAATATTTACAACAACACATCAAATAATGCTAAAAATCTCTGGGACAGCCATAAAATGACATATATTTGGATTTTTTTTTTTTTTTTTTTTTGAATAGATAGATAGATAGATATATAGATAGATAGATAGATAGATAGATAGATAGATATATATATATATAGATA
>JAPSES010000144.1:3000906-3012760 GCA_029822895.1 Maxillicosta whitleyi | reverse complement strand
CAGTGTCCTGACGTCACGTTTTGGTGTCGGTCCAACATTTTGGAACCTCGGCTGAGGCGGTTCTAAAAAACTAGTATGAGGTCCAGATTCCAGGTCCTTTTTCGTAAATGGAAACGTGGAAGAGCCGTGCAGAGTCGAGTAGAGTAGAGCCGGTACCATGGAGTGGAAACGTACGGTACATAACAGCAACTGGAAAGATGTTTGAAATAATGATAGAATAATTTCCACTTGGGTGACAGTCCTTAAAGGTGTCATAAAAAGTCTTAATAATGGCAGGTAGTTTAATCAGAATAAAATATTAGACTAAATTAACTTATTTCCAGAACAGTATGCCTGTATTTATCTGTGCCTGGATATATTTATTAATCAAACAAAAAGCATACCATGATAAAGTTATACCTGGGCCCATCTCTTCAAGCAGGGTCTGTCTTCACCATAGAAGTTATGCAAACTAGATTTTGGGGGTTGTGCTTGGACAGTATACAGATTGCATAGTGTGAAACCATCATTTATGGAGATATGTAAATTTAATTCAAATTAAAAAAAAAAAAAAAAAAAAAGACTATCTTATTGAGCCAATGATAACTCCATAGTGACTGTTTTACGTTTTGTCACTACAGCTGTTGTGTACTTTGTGACTTCTCCATAGTCTAGATGTCGGGTTGCAAACAACAACAGTTCACTTTTGTGTTTTGACTGTGATTTGCATTTTTAGATTTTATTTGTCCTGCACACCCTGGTTTACAGTGAAGCCAGAAGGTCCAACCCAATGGACTCTGTGATGCTAAGCTTTATTACAGATGAGTGTCATTTCAACAAGACTTAAATCAGAACTGATCTGACACCAGTACCAGCCACTGAACTGAGGTTATTCTGTTGAATTTACAGGGGTCACCACTTCAAACTGTGAGCACATAGATGTTTCCCTGCTGCTAGAATCCACCAGTTTGATGGGCAGGGAGTGAATAAATACTTAAAATAGCAATAATAATCAAATTTAGTGTGCCAGGCCTCATGGGATATGTTAATTGTGTGGAAGTCATTTCCACTTGATTGCATCATTCATAAAGCTGCAGTACTGCTCGTTCTGTACAGCACAGCGGAACGGAGAGACTGTGTTTTTTTCCCTTAACATTAAAAGTCAGAGCACCCCGAGGCCACCGTGCAAATATCCCTCACCGCCTGAGACAAGATATACCAGCCGGGGTTAATTAAACTTTACTCACTGTATCACTCACTCAATGGCACATTGGTGTCCAAAGGAAAGACATCTATTCCCTCTTTTATGTTCAGAATAATTATTTGAAAATCAATTACAAAGCCGTAGGTTTTTATTCAGGTTTTATTTTCCCTGGGACATGGTCGTGGTCATGTTTTGTTTCCTCATATTTCTTTTATTCATCATTAAACTCACATTGATATTTGTAAAGTTCTGCTGCTTAGTGTCACACAGGTGAAGGTGCAAATAACATTTGTTTTTGCAAGATGTTCACAGTGACATTGTTTGCTTTGTCGTGAGATTAAATGCCTTTTCCTCCTATAGACTCACACAAACAACATTTCTATACCGGCTGTTTTCTCCACTAGCAGGGGTTGACCGGTCCATGGATTCCTCTCCTCCACATTTCTCTGTCTCCTTCCATCTCCTTCTCCAACCCCATCACCCTCATATCGTCCTCAAACACATCCTTCCATCTCCTCGCCGGTCGTCCCCTCCCTGGCGTTCCTTCCCTCTTCTCAACACATGCTCCTATAGACTCATTTCAAAATAACGATTGCTACTAATGGTTGCTACTCTGCTCTCTCTCTTTTCATGGTTTCTCTCACTAGTCTGTATGTTAGACAGTTAATATGGATTACAGACTTTCATTTTGTGATGATGGTCATGATGCTGATAAGGCTCTGCTCTGACAGGTCACAGTCCTGCCGACTACAAGCTCCTGTCTGTCCAGGTGATGATTCGCCATGGAGACCGCTATCCCCTTTACTCCATCCCCAAGACCAAACGACCAGCAATCGACTGCACATTATCCACTAGCAGGTAATTATACATTTCATACAAAAAAATAACACAGGCACATCATGAAGCACTTTATAAATCAGGTTGTCAGAATAAAAATGAAAAACTGGTGCTTAGTGTTGATAAAAGATGCAAAAGTGCACTGACAGAAGTGTTAATGTATGCACCATCATGAATCGTTCTGCAAATAGAAATGTTTCAAATGCATGCAGGTGAAGTTCAGTGCAGTCACCTTACAGTAATTAGCACAAATGTAGAATACTGCGTGTTGTACTTGAATTCTCTTTGTTCATTGTATTTTGTCCCACTGTGCTTGTGAGGTAATGTGATAAAGACATCAATCAAAGGAACTCAATAGCTTACCTAAAGATATTCTTACACATTTCATTCATTCCTCCAGCTTCACAGTAAAGGATTTAAACACAGTTTTAATTAAACCAAGTCAGAGTGAAGGGTCCAAAATGTCATCAGGATTTAAGCTGGCAGTAGCTCTCAGCGGCGAGCCCTGTACCATGTCTGTCTAATGCCTAACGAGCAGACCTGATTGAAAGTGTGAGGAGAGAGAGCAGGGACACAGAGCCTTCCATTGACTACAGCAGCGTCAGATAACCATCGGCAAAACCTGCAGGTGTAAAAGCAGCTAGTTGGAAAATGATTATGGTGTATTTGAGACGGAAATGTATTCACTCAGCCTTTACATTAACTGAGCTATGAAATGTCTGTGGATATCATTTTTGAGTGATATTTCTGAGGCTTTAGGAAGCAGTAGTTTGTAATACTTTTGAAATATATTCAGAATCTGCTCAATGTATCCCCCCCCCCCCCACAGTCCCTTTGGTTTGCCTAAGCTGTTACATCCGTCCGCAGTGGCGGGTGTGTTTGGTTTCATACGTCTGTTCTGCTCTGCTTTGGTGCAGTTGGATACACACTCTAAACGCAAACATATTTGTATGTGTGGTTTGTGGAGGCAGAGTCGTTGATGGTGTTATCTCGCTTAATTTGCGCTACATGCTCACTGAGTAGCTCTGTTAAGTCAGAACTATTGCAGCTGCAGAAATCCCTGTAGTAAAGCTCACGCCTCCTTAATTTATTATTCTTTATTCTCTTTTTTTTCTGTTGGCTCAGAAAGTGCTGTTTCTCTTTCAAACAGGTCAGAGGAGTTACTGAAATGAACTTTATCTCAGCTTCATACGAAGTGTAGCAACACCTTCACAGCCACTTTCAGTATATGTGCAGTATCTTAGATTTATACAAACTATGAATATGAATACACATATTCTATCATAAACATTCTATTACTGAATACAGAACAGGAAGTTTGCTGAACTAGTTGTGATGGGTGCACCCACATCCTTACTTGTGTTATTTTAAGCATATGGTCAATAAAATCTCCCTTTTTGGCTCATGTACCTGAGGGCACATTTAGCCAGTGATTTAATTTTGCCTTTCACTGCAGCTTTGCATACTGGGTAATGTGGTCACCCTGTAGTCTTTGGAGCTGGCGCAGTGAACAGACGGCTGCATTTGAGAATCTGTAGTGCTTTTGATTCATAACATACATTTGAGGATTTCATGTATTATAGACACCCTTGAGCTTTTGAACTCTGGCTGAAAGTAGGTCATTTTGCACACACGGTTCTTATGAAATATATTTTTTTCTGAGTTGGAAAGCAGTCAGAAATCAGGCTCTTGTTTGGAGTGTGTTTGCTTCTGGGTTTAGAAATTCAACCCAGTCCAGTTAAAGCTGTGCCAAGGCCTCATGTACTGGACACTTAACTGGCACAGGTTAGTACTCGTATCTATATTTAATACATCAGACACCAGGTTAAAGCCTGGAGGTTTGCCCCCTGGTAAGATGATGAAACCATGCATTTTTACCTACATGCTGAGCTTACAATTTAATCCACTTTCTACTTAAAATAAGGAATTGAGCTGTGAAACACATTTAACCTGACTTGTTGAAGTGAAATTAGAATTGAATCCCCTGGGGTCACAGTTTGACATAATATGGAGAAAATTAAGCATTGATATTCTTATGCTGTGTTTTCTTTCTTCACTTCAGCCACTCACACTGTGTCCATTACATCACTCTGCAGTTTTGTTTCACTACACATGATTTCAGTGTCGCCATCATCAGTGACTGTTTCCCTCTTTATTGTGTCCACCACGGCTCCTCCCCTTGTGTTTCTGTGTTCAGACTGAGCCTGAGTGCTCTTTAGTGCAGAAACAGAACGCTTTGAAGCGCTGATGTTATTGAGAGCTACATCAGTCAGTTCAGCTCCTTTCTTTATTATTTTGTGGTTTAATGGAGCGTGATGTGCAGGGCGAATATTAAAAGCCTGTTTGATGAATTTGCATATCCTGATGGTTGTAATAGAGGTAGTTCTGTGTTTGTGTTTTGTAAGAGCTGGGTGTAATTACAGGGATCTGAGCTGAGCATATGCCCTGGCCTGGAGCTCAGTCCTGTGTGTGTGTGTGTGTGTGTGTGTGTGTGTGTACTGGCACCAGCTTGCCGACCCACTGTCTCCGTCTGTGGTTAACTGAGCTCTTCAGCAGGGAACGACTCCTCTCCCCTTTCCTCTTCTTTCACTAATACAGTCTTTTTGTCTCTCCATGGACGTCTGTTATTCTGCACCAGTCATGCCATTTTTTGCATAATACTCTCTTCCACTCTCGACCAACTTAGTTATTTCCCTCAGTTTCCCTCCTTTCTAATCTCTTTCCCGGTCCTGTCCATTGATA
Source organism: Maxillicosta whitleyi (assembly GCA_029822895.1). NCBI lineage: Eukaryota > Metazoa > Chordata > Actinopteri > Perciformes > Neosebastidae > Maxillicosta > Maxillicosta whitleyi. The sequence continues at coordinate 3,007,998 of JAPSES010000144.1, read as the reverse complement.
ATAATTCCTCCTTAATGTAATTGACCTTTTGAAATCTTTGGTTAGTAACAATCAGCCTAATAGACAGCCAGGCTGGCTCTTTGTCCGCTGATTCACTGACATCCAGCCTCCCACTGTTGCCAATTAAATCTAGATTGTCCAAAAACCCCCTCAGCATGCTGATCTTCTTATGACAGAGCAGGGTGAAGAACCGCCGTATTTCGACGTGTCTCTTATTTGGACAGTCTGTTGTGTCATGTGTGCGGATTTATATAGTAATTAATACTAATGGAATTCAGAGAGAGAAGAGTAAATGATGGGTGACAGTGGCTGCTGATGCAACGTGACAAGAAAATAAAAAATAGATGTGGAGCAGTGTTTTCAGCAATGCTTTTAAGCTAACTCCCTCGTATATGAAATGTATGCAGTTCAACTGCAGCTTTATTGTTGACACTGATCATCATGTGTGGCCGTTGATGTCAAATTATATTCGGTCAGTTCCAACAATTGGAAGCATGATTTAAGGCTAATAACAAAAGGTTGTGTTTTTATGGTACCTTCCTGAACCATTCCCCAATCACTATGGAAACTGTGTGTGCGTGCCTGTAGCCCCCCCCCCCACACACACACACACTCTTTGCTCTAATCTGAGCCAGCTGAGCTGCAGCTCCCGCAGATTTGTTATATTGAACTGTAATCTTCAATCATCACTAATCTATTAGATCGTGGCTGCTCCTCTTCCTGCCCTCAGCCCTGTGTGCTATTGTGTGTGTGCTTTTTTTGTGTATGTGTGCTCATGTATGTGTGTGTGTTTGTATGTATATATATTTATATATATATATATATATATATATATATACACACGGGTGTGTATCCCAAGGCAACAAACTCTTTCATCTTTTTATATCTCCATCTCCCATATTCCCACCCACACATATCGAACAGTGGTGATAATCTGCAGTGTTGTGTAAGAGCGACACCTGGTGGTGGATGTAGACAAGTGTTTAGTCACAAAACGTTGCATTTTCTATGCTGCTGTCATGGCTATGACCATTAGTAATTACAGCTAAATTACTTTATTTTGTAAAGGTTTTTATAACCTTTAAATCATCATGAGTCTTTTTATTTTTTCTAATGATGAACTTCAAAATAAATGCAAAAATAAAAGGAAAAATACAGTACATCACAGTAACAATATTTTCTAATTATTCTGTCACACCACTAGTCCAACAAATGGGAAGTGTTAAACTATTTTTTTTTTAAATTCACAATCATTGTCATTTAATTTTCTGCTTAGTAAACTTTTATCCCACCTAATAAACTGATTTGGCAAAGTTAATAATAATTATAAGAGATAGTGATAAATAAAGCACAAGATCTTTTGAACCTTGACATGTTTTAACTTCATGTTTGATTTATTTGTTTATTTATAATAAGAATGTGTGGTTTTTAAGCAAGCATATCTGCTATGGAACTAGTATATGTAAAATGATATACAGTCAATTAATGAAGGTTTTGCTTTCATTTTTAAATCAGAAAATCAATCTTTTAAAGAACAGCTTTTTTTGCAGCTTTTTTTTGGTCACACACAAAAAGATGAATTTTAATGTTTGGGGCACATCACTGAACTGTAGCTTTAATTTATCACCAGAAGAGAAGAATTGGGTATCATTCCATCCAACTCATTTGAACAAATGTTTTTAGCCTGAAGACACATAGGGTCAAATACAGCAAAACAGGCATCACTTTTCCTGTGACACTGTTAGATTTACCATATAAAATATTAGAATCTGAATCAATTTAGAACAATTGCATAATGTATAATATCTCATAACTGCATGAGTAAAAGTAGATTATTTGGCTTAGTCCACATCTGGCTGGTGGTCGTCTGTGGAATTAATGTTATTATATCAAAGTGCATTTTAGTATCTAATGCTATATATAAAGCTCATAATACTGTGCAGTTATTTGATAATGGACACTGACACTGTAACCCGCTTTTTTTTTCATCCCTCAACAACCACAGGCAGCCTTCTCACCCACTGCTTAACTCCTTCATCAGTCACATGGGTCAGGGGGGGCGTGGCCACTGGGAGTCGCCTTTGAACAATGTTCCCCGTCTGCCAAACCACAGTGCCTGTGAAATTGGAGAACTCACACAGACAGGTAGGTATGAATGAAAATGCCCCTTTCTTTGACCTGAAAAAAGGTTTCAAAAGTAAACAGGGATCATTTGTGTTTTTATGGATAATCGACAATAGATGTTGGTTTAGAACTCACTCCAGTCATTATTGACCAAGCTGTTGTACAGCATGTTAAGTATATCGTATGTCAAGAAAACCTTCACCATTACTACGTAAATACCTGGTGATTATTGGAGCTGACCACTTTATTTCTTATAGTTTTATAATTGATTATGAAGAAACAGAAATGTAATATTTTCATAATTATTTCAGTGTTTTCCACTGAGTTTCGACAGGTGCTCTCTTAATGAATATCATGTCGTTACTCCCCTTATTCTTTTATTTAATGACACCTATTTGTCTTGAGGCACTTTTAATATGGCATTTGGACAGTCATCTGTTGGACGGAATGTCATGGACTTGGTTTCAGAGCCAAACTCCACGGCCAAATGAGCCAAATGAAAATGGAGAGTCCAGGAAGATGGAGATGATTTGTCAGATTTTATATTTAATTTATAATTCATATAATTTAGTAATAGGCTTTGTTGAAATAGGGAAAATGCCAGACGCTACATTACTTGAATAATACACAGATTTTTTTGCCCAGTGGTACCAGAAACAAAGGTCTTAATTACATCAGGTTTAATTTCAGGTTTAATTTAATTTCAGTCATATGTGCCCTGTGCAGTTTTTGTTTATAAAGCATAAAAGCCATTAGAAATGCTTTTTCTTTTATGTCTTGTATGGATTTGACTGCCTGAGTTTTTGTGTTTTTAAAGGTATGATAAATTCCTAAATTGTAAAACTGAGGTCAGTGCTTTTTCTGGGAACTTTTTACCCCATTAAATTTCAGAATACATTGTGCATGTTGTAAATGTGTTTCTCCAGTAGTTGCCTCATTATTTAACACCCTTGCAAGTACTACTTTGTTATTTCTTCAGTGATATTACAAAGGTGTATGGCCTACAGTTTTAGTACAGGAACCTTTTTAATATAGTTTTTACTATGTTCCAGCTCCACCGTAGGCCGTAGTACGTGCTGTAAATGTGGTAAAATGGACAGTAAAGTTATCATGTAACTGTTCTGTTGTCAAATAAAGCATTTTGTTCTTTTCTTAGGTGTTGTGCAGCACCTGCGGAATGGTCAGCTGCTCCGTGAAGCCTACAAACGCCACACCTTCCTACCTTCAGATTGGTCGCCTCGGCAGGTGTGGGTAGAAACCACAGGTAAGAGCCGCACACTCCAGAGTGGGCTGGCCTTCCTCTATGGGCTCCTCCCGGACTTCGACTGGAAAAAGCTAACTGTGCGCCACCAGTGGAGCACGTTGTTCTGCAGCTCAGCCTGCGACTGCCCTGCCAGGAACAGATACCTGGAGGAGGAGCAGAGGAGGCAGTATCGGCTCCGAGTGGCCGATACAGAACTGGACCGGTCTTACGCCGATATGGCACGTACTTTGGGCTTGCCTACTCGCCAGCTCCGAGCTGCAAACCCAATAGACTCCCTGCTGTGCCACCTGTGTCACAGCCTTCCTTTCCCATGTGTCCCTGTGGGAGACAATGGCAGTGGTGGGTGTCTGACTATGGCACAGTTTGCTGTGATTCGACAGCACCAGCTGGAGGACGAAGTAGACCGGAGAAAAGTTGGGCTGTATCATAAGTACGCTGTCTTGGCTATGTACCCATACCTCAACCGCACCGCCACCAAAATGGAACGTGTTGCTAAATCTAGTGAGGCTGGGCGGCAGCAGCGGGTAGGGGCCGAGGAGGTGTTCACCCTTTCCTCAGCCCATGATGTCACCATGGCACCACTACTTAGCGCGTTGGGACTGGAGAACGCCAGGTTCCCACGTTTTGCAGCAAGAGTGGTCTTTGAACTGTGGAAAAGCCCCCCAGTGACGCAAGGGCAGGCCAAGAAGAGAGGTGGTAAAAGTGACAAGTCAAAGGAGAAAGGTGGGGAGGTATTCATCAGGGTGCTGTACAACGGGGAGGATGTGACATTTCATACCACCTTCTGTCGCTCACACAACCGACATGCCACCCAACCACTCTGCCCGCTGAAGAACTTCCTGTCTTTTGTCAGGAGAGACATGTTCAGCGTTGTCAATGCTACTTCCTACCAGGAGGCCTGCTACAGGCGCCCAGGGTGACTGATGGGCCCCAGGGTGACTGATGGGCCCCAGGGTGACTGGGCATGGATGGGGCATTAACAGTTGGCAGATTAAATTGTTATCCTATAAGACGGTGCACTTTTCTTTTTAAAGATAGTCTTTAACGTTACTGAGTACAAACTGACCTATGAACAGCAAGTAATCTGATCGTCTGTTGATCATTTAATATCTCTGATTTAGATAATTTTGTCAACTGTTTCTTTGGAATTTTTGAGTATTTTCAATCATATTTGTAAGTAGTTCATGGGAAGTTGTATGGCACTTGACCACTTTATTCCTACATTCCATGATACCATGGAATACTAAAATGCCAGTATTCTTACTAGAAAAAAGGGAATACTGAAGCTTGAAATCATATGCTGGAATTATCATTCATGGGAAATATTTTGTCTGTAATAAAACTTTAAATAAATCTAAGGATGTGGGCAGGTTTGGCCCTTATTACCTGAAATGACCAAGACATTTAACATTCTGATTTAATTTTATAATAATTATTCATTTTTGTAGATCTGTATTAAACCTTACGTGGGATTTCCCTTCGTGAAAGTGAAATGCGGTACATTCAAAATATTAAAATGTTTTATACCATTTTTAATGCAGATTTTTTTAATCAAAGATTAAAATTTTCATCGCTTGTCATTCCACTACAATGGCAAGTATTTCTATGTATAACTGATCACTTTACACTTGTTTTTGCTTGAAGAATATTGAATCTGTCAAGGTTCAATTTAAAACGATACTTACTGTAAAGCACACTAAGCAAAATAAAGAATTTAATCTTTTTATGGTATTCGTATTAGTCATTGTGTTGCAGTGAAATTGTTTCATGACGCGTATATGAAGTGTACACAGTGTGTTTGTGTAGAAATGACTGAATATCTCAGCAGTGACTCAAAGAGCCACCTTTACAATCATCTGCCACTAGGTGGCACCTTTGCTCCACAGACCTCAGACCACAGTAACCCGGCCCATCTGCTGCCATCAGTTACTCACTTTGTCAACAGTGCTGCAGGGCTGGACTACATAGTCAATACATTTATATAAATGTAAAAATCTTAAGTGCCTATTCCCCACAACTAGACAAGTCATGTGTCATCATCATTAGGAACATAACACAACGCTGACAAGATATCAATTGTACAGCTCATTTTCAAAAGTGCCCCAGCGTGCCTGCCCGGGCTTTTTCTTCCACAAACTCCTCTGAATCAGGAGAATATTGACTGGAAAAATGCAATAATAAAAATGAGTCTAGTAAATTTCATTTCAGTATATGGCCATTATGTTTGTCTTGGCAGTAGTTACTTATTTGCCAGTGAATAAAAATAATTTGATGCAACTGACAAATTATAGATGTCAGCCTCTCATCCAGTTTTTTCTTACAGTGTGATTTAGCAGATGCTTCAGAATGTGTGAGATTTGTGAATTTCCAGCTATTTTAGGTGCTTGCATTTACAGAATTCCATTGTTTGACAGCGAAGCACAACGCTGGCACTGGTTACAAGTAGGACAATTTTTGCAACTTCCAAGAACAGTGGATTAAATATCACTCTTTTTCTTCAGATGCTGAGTCACACCCTAAGATTTACTTCACATCTCAATCCTAAAGTTGCGGCGAACCACATAAGTCTATGCAAATTTATTCTGAAACTTTCCCCAGTCACATCCAAACGTTCTCTCAGGCCATTTCCCATATTTCCCATATTATGCCTTGACGTCAGGGTTGTTAATGATAGGAACTAACCTTCCCCCAGTAGCCCGAGTCTTCCCTTGTCCTGCCCTCTCCCACCAACGCCTTTCCCTCCAGGCCTTGACACCCCACTACCACCCACGCCTCTGATGTCATCCCTCCAGACCGAGGTGGAGCAGCAATTTCCTCCCACCGCAACTCGCTCAATCTTTGATGTTGTTACGCTGCCTCCGGCTTCCGCTTATACACCGGTGTCTCTGAGAGTGTGTGTGTGTGTGAGAGGAGGGTGAAGACAGACCAAGGTGACTGCTTTGGATGAATGTCAGTGCAGCTTCACGCTTGTTTGCCTATGCTTTCAGTTTTAAAATGAGTACGTCAGCCTGTTGGGATCTGGAACAATGTCCACTTGACTCTGTCTAGTTACAGAATCTATAGATTTCCATACACGCCCAGAGCGTCAGGCATCCGTACAAGAACAGTGGCTTAAGATAATATTGTAAATGTCTGTTGGTTGGAGGACTGATGGGAAGACAGATGACTGACGGCTCAGACAGTAGGAGAGGGGGTGCTGTGGTCAACACGGAGAAGAAAAGAAGATGGAAGGGAGGGAGAAGTTGCGGTTGCGGTTCGACATTAACCTCGTGGACTCGGCCCTTTCTCCAAAACCACAGTCACAGCCACGGGTTGGAGGAATTAGAGCCGGAGATTAGATTTCATGTTGTGAAGAGGTTCCAGAGCAGGGACAACAGCTACCAAACTCGGGTCAAAACGGCGGTCAGAGGGAGGGAGAGGAAGAGGCTGGAGTTCAGGCTAATGCCGCCATTAAAACCAGCCCAGCTTCCCACGGTGTGTTTGTCTAGTTCCAGTGTACAATAACTCATGAGAAATGAGCCAGTTAGAGTATGTGTGAGAATGACACAGACTTCAAACCCACAGCTCTGACCTTCTCCTACACAGTGCAGATGACACAAGGCAACACTTGATCCAGGACCAGCAAAACCCACTCAACATCCTTTGAATGGATATTACCATCTTTTTGGCAAACTGTGTGTGTGTGTGTGTGTGTGTGTGTGTGT
>JAPSES010000144.1:2980554-2991108 GCA_029822895.1 Maxillicosta whitleyi | reverse complement strand
CAAGCCCAGATAAATACAGAGGGTTGTGTCAGGAAGGGCATCCGACGTAAAAACCTGTGACAAATTAACATGTGAATATGATTCACTGTGGAGACGCTGAAGGGAAAAGAAGAAAGAAAAATTACTTTACAAAGGATGTCAACATGCAAACTCTGAGTTTTGGTGCTAAATCCTGTATTTTCCCCTGTAGATTCTGTTTGGTGATGTTTGGAATGGTAGACTAGTGTAAACACAAAGTCACATGATAAAACCATCCCATAAGAACAGTCACGTCTCTATTGAACTTACACTCATACCTCCTGGTTACGCTATAAACCACTAAGTAAAGTGATACCCTGTTTCTCAGAATGGTGTTACTGCCAAACACTGAGCAGTGTTACTAGTAGTGTATAAAGAGGTGGGGGCAGGGTGGAGTGGGGGTGTCTGGGAACGTCTGAGAAGCAGAGCACAGCTGAAGCCTCTGTTTGACAGATGCCCCGTCTCTCAGAGGAACAGAATTAAATACTTGACATAGTTTAGATCGAGGACTTTCACGCCCTTCTCTGTCGCTCACTCTCTCTATCGTACACACACACACACACACACACACACACACACACACTTCTTTTCACGGAGCAAGCTGTCTGACAGAACATAAACACGTATTAGCCGTATCATCTCTCATCGACACTTAATGCTGCAGCGTCGGGTGTTAATACACCACAAGCCACGCTAATGCACTGTGGCGAGCTCAGTTTTAAATGGCAGAGTTAACGTACACATGGTAGCACTCACAGACCTGTGTGTGTTGCATATAAAAATCGAAAACATACAAAGTGGGAAGGCAGCAAAATCCACTCTAAAACTGACCTCGGGGATGTGGGTAGTAGGATATTTAATAGACTACTGTGAATGTGGCTGAGTCGCTCCTTTTACATGAATGCAGTGTGTGTTTCTTGGTCCTAATCCTATTTCCTTATGACATAGTGCCTGTTTAATTGCGCAGTAATGCAAGATGGAAGAAAGGAAGGGTTTCACGAGGTTACACACACACACACACACACACACACACACACACACAACTTCATCAGCCAACTTATCTACAGCTCAGATGGCTAAGTACCACAGTAACCACATGACACAGTATCATGGGTTTATGGATGTGTATCTACTCAGCTGGGATCAAAGCCTTATTAGAGCGAGTGAGGGCAGCGGTACGGGGTTGGGACTCCTCCACATTGTGTGTTAGTGTGTGTGTGGGCATGTTATAGCACCAGTGGTAACTCAGCCTTGTCAGGTTATGATGAAATCTATAATTGATAGACCTCAAAAGGTGCCACTTCAATTTTCTTTTGCAATAAGAACCCAGAGTGTCTCATAGCTCACAGTGTATTTGGTGTTTTTCGCCTGCACGCTGGTCAGTTGATTCTATTTCTCACTTCTTACTCCTTTTCTGTCCTCATTGTATCTTTGTTGACCTTGCTGAATTTCTCCTCCTCCTCCTCTGATCCAGTCTCTTCTTTAATCTCACAGCTTCTTTCTCTATCGATTGCCTCTCCCTTTCAATTTCTTTCTGCCTTTGTCCCACTTCTGCTATAAATGTATTTGCCGACAGTTTTTCATTGCTATATTTACAGTTAACATTTTTTGGAGCTTTTCTCATTCCCTGATTTTATTTTTATATTCACACATCCCTTTCTTCTGTATTACTCCTTCAACACCGAGGTCTATTTCATGTTAATTGGAGAACGTATTGATGGGATGTGGCTCAACATGCCTGTTTGATCCCAATCTGCTTTCATGAACTTACCGAACAGTCATGTGGTATCTCCATTATTTTTTGTAATCATAATCATGGCAAAGCAGATATTTTTCTCTACCTTTCAGCATCGTGTCAACAGAGAATTGTAAAAAATGCTTTTCTATGTGAACATTTTTAAGAACTCCAGTTTGTATGTATCCATGTGGACAGGGAAATGGAAAAATTGGAAAATAATGGCCTCACAGCTCATTTTTGTGCATGTCTGTTATTGCTGTGTGTAGGGAACCTGCACTGAAAGCATCATATCCAGCTGTAGAACCTGCAGTAGAACGAGGTCAACATGGGAGATGGATGGGACTAGTGTTATAGTGAAAGCCACAGCATGTAAAGCTGTCAAACTCAGTTTAATTCAAGGGTCACAGTCATTCTAATACGGTCTAAAATGGCCTGAAACAGTAAACTGACAACCGTGAAAAACGTTTAATTACATTGTGAAATTATTTATATCTACAAAGTTTCCTTAAAAATGTGACTAACATGAACAAGCTGAAATGTCTTTAGAAAAACACATTGTTAACAGTACTGTTCTTCAGTTTGTTATACCCACACATGAATTACAACTTATAGATCACAGTGGATTTATAAATAAACAAAACATTTAGAAACTGATAGAATTTAGCTTAAAGAATGTTACTTATTTTCCTTATGACATTCTGCTCAAGTTATCCACATTTTTTATGCAAGATAGTTTGTAAATCAAAACATTTTTATGTAATTTTAATTTTTATGCTAAAACAAAGACAAAAATGTATAATTATTATTATTTTTGATAGATTATATTTTAATAGTTTCATCCACTTAAAATCACATTGGTCTGAATATAGAATCTGAACTAAAATGAGTTTGACATTGTTAATATCTTCAGTGTAATTTTTACATGTTACAGATCCATCCCAGGGCCTCTACTACATCCAGAGTTTCATCAGCACCGTGATCAGGGGCGCTGACATTCTACCTGTTGTTAATAGCATGGGAACCTGGAGCGCCTTGAGGAAACCCAGACAGAACAGGTAACATCAACACCAAAAGGGTCCGGTCCACATGAAAGTCCAACCTGGAACCTTTTTATAGTGAGGCAGAAGTACCAACCACTAAACCATTGTTCTGTCTGTGTGTGGAGTCATTTTTGCATAGTTGTGTGGACAGAATAATAATAATAATAAAAAAAACAACTGATAAAATGACAAAATATCAGCATAGATATGTATTATTGTGTTTGTAGCATTAGTCTACACAAATCAACACATCAAATATATCCCAAATGTGTGTGTGCTGAAGTGATATCTCTGTCCTCTTGTATACGACATATTACCATATAATAACTATGTATATTTTGTCATTATTTATGATCATACTGGTAAAAAAAAAAAATCTCTATAGTGGTCTGTTGAATCCAGTTTGATGGGTGCATCAGGGTGAGAGGATAATGAGGTGATTACCCATCATGCCTAGTGCCTACAGCATATGCCTGTGGGGGCAGTTTTTTTTTATCAATCTGATTCCTTATCATTTCTCTTATTGATTCTCATTGGTTGAGGGAATAAAACAGTACAAACTGGTATGTTTGTGCATTACCGGTCTTTTACATTTACATTTCTATATAGAAAATATAATATATACAGTATGTACGAATCATAAGAACAGATGGAAGTGAAACTAAAAACACTTTACTAATTCCTCTATTGCCTCATTTCTTCTACGTGGGACTGGTTCGATTCAGCCCGTCTCCATTGTTGTGCACCTCATTTCCTTTGGAAACCTGTATTTGAGGGGACGATTGTTGCTCGGAACCGGACCTGGCCCTGGATGACGTCCTGCTGCTAGATTCACCAGCACTGCTAAGTATGGTATCAAATGAATCACATGCTGCGTGGACAAATCTTCTTTTCCTTTCGGCTTTTCCCTCCAGGGGTCACCACGTGGACAAATGTTTGAGCATATTGGAAGGATTCCATCCTTTTGAAGAAATGGAAGCTTTGACAGTGTTCCAAGTGGACCTGGTGTCATCTTTTTAGACTGTTTCTGCCTAAATGCCATGTTGGCTGCGTTCTTACCAAAAAAAAAAAAATGCAGCGTATATGTGACATAATCACACATGTGCAACAAAGGCGGAATCAATAAGCAGAATCGTTAAGCAGGCAGGCAAACGATTCCAAGGAATCAAGCTACTGGGATCCGGTTCTCAAAAAGAACCGGTACTTGATTCCCATCCCTAGTAACATTATATGTCCATAAAATGGGGTCAGTTGAACCTGAATATTCTGAATGACCAGATCTGAACATCAGTGGGTTTTTTTTCTATCTATAAGGTTCAATATGAGACGCGTCACTCGTGGATTGGCCACCACAGAGTTCAGACCTGAACCTCACCCCGAGAATGTTTAGGATACAATGGAGAAGAAAAATCAATGCAACTTTGGAGGGAAATAAATGTTGTGACATTGCATAAACATTGTTTGACATAAATGATGATTGAATTCTTTAACCAAAGCTAAAGGTGGTCCACAGATTTGTCATGTATGACTGTTTTTTGGCTGCAGTGTTTTTGTGGACAGACGTCAAACTACCTGATGTCAGTCTGATTATAGACCGTTTCAAGCAAAAGTGAGTGTCTGGCTGTGTCAACAAGGACAAACAGGCATCCAATCAGTTCCTTTATGTCATGTAGGGTGTCATAGAGGACAACAACTGATGCTGAGACACCTGATGGCATCTCAACCAAAAGATTAGAATGTTGGAATGGCCGAGCAATCACTATTTTTTTGGCAGGAGTTTGATTTGAAGGACCGTCGAAATGGGCTTTAGGCTTTTTTAAACATAAAAAAGTCTCTCAAATTCCACTTTTTGTTTACATTCTCCCTCCTAGCATCTCCTTTCCAATGACTCACTGTGAAAATATCATCAAAGCATGAATGGTGTTTGCTATATATGACTCTCTAATTAGCTAATCTGATACTGCGACCAATGAAACAGACACAAATATCATGTAGACTAAAGTCGGCATGTGTCGCACATTGACAGATTTGTGAACTTTCCACATGACCCTGCTGATCTCCAGAGGATAGTTCATAAAAAGTTGGGGGTGGTAATTATAACTTATAGAAAGTTGCAGGTCTAGTTGGTCCAGTCATGTTTGATAGAGGGATGGAGGAGGAGGAGGAGGAGGAGAAAGGCTTGATCTCAGCATACAAGAGAAATAGATGACTAACCAAATAGGAGGGCCCAGCCAGCCGTGACCACAATCAATGGACTTTCTCTAAGTGTCTTCGATTTAGACTCACACTCCTCTCTCCACTGCAACCTCATTCTCCATCATTCTCTCTTTCTAAATATACATGTTTACATACCCCAATGGTTCTGTCCTTTCCTTTATTTCTATCCTTCCCTCCTTTACTCTTCTCTTTCCATCTTTTAGGCCTTATCGTTCTGTACAGCCTTGTTTGTCCTTTTCTTCATGTTTTCATCTTTTGTTCCTCTTTAACATTCACTTCTCCTTCTTTGTTGCTTTTTTCTCTTGTATTTTTCTATTTTTCTTCTTTCCTTTGCCTCTGTATTTGTATTGCAGTTCATTATTTTTTTGTGTCATCCTTTCCCTTTACTTCCTTAACCTTCCCTCTTGTTATTTCCTTCTCTCCATCCCTTCTCCTTATTGTTATCGTTCTATGTTCTTCTCTTCCCTCTTCCTTCTGCCTCCCTGCAGACCCCCCCTCCTCCCCCCCTTCACCCCCATCTTGAGCTGGTATTGATTGAGTCCTCACAGCTTCATTAGGATTCTCCCATTCACCTTGTTGGATGCAGCCCCGGGGCAGTGATCCAGCAGGGCTCTTGAGAGAATCGCACTCGGGTTACATGTCAACTCTATCCATATTTCACTTTTAGCGGACTTACTTTCGCTTATCTGTTCATTCCAGGCTGCTGAAAGTGCGCTTCAAGGATGTTTCCGCCTCACCCCGTCCTGGGGTTTACTGTCATAAAGACGTGTCACAGGGAAACTGGAGGTGAAGACTTAATTTAAGACCGTGTGTCTGTTGAGTGCAGAGGTACTTTGCATTCATGGTGCTTCTACAAAGTTCAAGTTTATTGATCTTTTCTTCTTTTCTTTCTTTCTTTAGAACTTGACCTTTGACAAACATATCGGTCTTTTGTAGTCATGGGGCGTAAAATGTAATTCAGAGAAGCAACACATAAAGGTGTCAGCAGAAATATAGACATTCAATGTAACTGACATGTTCTTTGACAGACTATTGAATTGTTGAAGTCAGAACAGTAATGTCAGTCCTGAAGACCACTACCAAAAATTACATGAACAAACGTGTGCGACTCCATCCTGTTATTGACAGGTTTTTCTTTTTTAATACAGTTCTGATGTGGAGCGAGCTTGTTTTCTGCTCAAGTTGTTACTCTCTGGTTATAAGATGGTGTTTAATTCCAACTAGGGATTTGCGTAAATAATCATTTTGGCGATTACCCAAAATTATCATTTTGAATATGCAAATGAAGTTCTGAGTTATTTCTGGGATGGAGGTGGGAGGCGTTTTACTTGCCAATGTTAAGTCAATTCTGAATCAGTGTTTTAATGAATTAAATGGCACATTTGATTTTCACCCACTCTTAGTGGGTCATGTTTGTCTTATTAATTTGGTTTGGTTGGTGCTCATACATTAACTATGTCATCACAACTATGGACTTAAATTGACTTATTAGTCATGAAAAATGGTCGTTCCTGTTTTCAACCCCTGGGATACACAGTTGTGTAAGTTTCAATTTCTCCACCAAAATATGTTTCTCTAACTCTAACCAGATTATTTTCACGCTTAAACCTTATTAAACCATAATAATGTCATTGTCTAGAACAGTGGTTCCAACACTTTCACAGCTTCAGCTGATTTTACAATCACAAAGTCAAAATGATCACACTACAAAAATAGTTAAATACATATTTATTTATATGTAGTATAAGTATGATTTATTTATTTATCACTTTGTCTTTATTGGTTTTTAAATATATTAACAATCAAAAAACAGGGAGGCAAATACAATACAATGCAAAAAAAAATAATAATGATAATAATAATAATAATAAAATAAAGTAATAAAATAATAACAATATAGTCTTGTGCATGAACACCTTAGTAATCTTACCCTTTTTGTGTATTCAAAAAAGATTAATTAAAAAATAAATAAATAAATGAACCAGTTTCCTTAAGTTTTCTCCAGATCATATGTCCACTTCTGCCATCTGTTCTCAAAAAGATCCTTCTTCAAACCCAGGGTATATGTCAGTCTTTCCATTGTCCATATTTCCTTTATAATATCAAACCAATGTTGTAGTATGATTTATATGTACAATATTGGTGTATGGTGTAAGGGTTCGTGCAGTTGTGCTTAAACCTTTATGCCATCGTACAGTTCAGTACATTTGTGGTCGGTACTTTACTCTGCTGACTTGAACTGAATGGATTCCTTTGGTGTTGCATAACTCAGACAGCAGCTGCTGGTACCAGCTTCAAGCAAACTTCATGATCATGATCATCAGCCATGGTGGAACGCTTGGACTTTTTATTGGCGAAAACGAACTATGACTTTAGTTCCAACACCTTTCCTTTTCTCAGCTCACTTTTCAGAAGGATGTCAGTGTCATAACTTTCACAAACAGTTCCAACGTTGCTCTCTGCATTTCATTTCTTTGGAATAGTAATGGTAGAAGGACACATCACACTTCACATATGACAGACGTTTGCAGCTGTGGTGGTTGTAAGGTTGTTGATGCCTGTCATGTGACATCCCTCAAACCTGGGGGTGGACACCAACAGAAAAGGGTTCTGTTAAGCTGAACAAGGCTCCCATCAGGCCAAAGGGATCATAACTGCAGCAGAGCCGTAACTTTTTTGGGTCTACATTTATTCTCATAGTTTACCACCACAGAAAGGGTGATAACTTTTTAAAAACTGGGGCATGGGAGGAGTTCAGAGAGGCCGTGGAGCATAACTATTGGATGGCACCAGGTGACTCAGGAAGGGGAACGGTGTTTCACTCCTACAGTGTGGATGGAGCCCTGTTGACTTCAACTGGAGACACTGTCAACGGGTGGAAGAAATATTTTGAGGCTTTCCTTAATCCAGCTGACGTGCCTCGTAGAGAACGCAGAACCTGGACTCAATGGAGGACTCAGTCATCACTGCGGCAGAGGTTGTTAAACAGTTCCTCTGTGGCCAGATGCCAGGGGTGGATGAGACCCTGGTTCCTTAAAGCTCTGGACACTGCGGGGCTGTTTTGGCTGACACCCCCGTTGCAGCTGGTACCACTAGACTGGCAGACCAGGGTGTCGGTTCCCCTTTTTAAGAATGGAGCCAGAGGATGTGTGGTAACCAGGACTTTTCCTTCTGCAGGGTCTTAGAAGGTTCATGGGAAACTGTACATTCAGTCCACATGTGCTTTATTGATTTGGAGAAGGCATCTCACTATGTTTATGTCCTCTATTGTAAGTCGCTTTGGATAAAAGCGTCTGCCAAATGTAATGTAATATAATCTGACTGTGCTTCTTAGTGTATCCTTTGGGTGGATTGGGTTCATGGGCCACTGCTAAACCACCACCATATAATAAAAGCTTATTATACTACAAGTGAGAATAGAATGTCTAAGTAACTTCAAGTTTGTTTTTGATAATTATTACTGTTAATGTAATATTTAAAAACGAATTCACATTTTGAATGTAATAAAATAAGATTGCCAACAGCTCTCATGCTCAGTATAACACCAGGATATTCATCTTACTGTAACTATCTCTGCTAAAAGCCACGTCATCAAAATCAAAACCATTTATTAATACGACACCCACTGCACTTATGGTCCACTTAAAAGTTGGGAGGATAACACTCACCATGTGTTAGAACTAAATCCAAATCCTACTTTCTCGCCTCTCTGCTATTTTGGAGTATTTGCTATTTCCCACCTCTTGGAGCTTTTACACCCTCGAAGTTAATGTTTCAAGAAGACAGTTAGTCACAGCTTTGCCTAAATATGTCCATTGGTGGGAGAGAGATACAAAGCAGAAGCAAAGTGAGACACAGTTAGTCATGTGGGAGTCGAGTGGAGAGAAAGTAGAAGACCCCCATGACCAGATAACACCCAGATAACCCCCATGTTCAAGCATAAACACACAACTAGTGCAATCAGATGTACCTACAATATGTAAACATGCTCATGCTAAGACATTCATACACATAAAAAGGATTCCTGTCCAATGATAAGACAACATATTCCCACATAAAAACATCATTACTCAGCTTCAGTCACATGCAGTCGCTGTGTTTGAGATGTGTTTGATATGTGCAACTCTGTGTTTTCACTGGGCAGCTGCCGTCTTTTTTTGCACACTGTGTAAACCACAAGATGATATATAGTCTTGCTGATGCTTTTGAATGTAGAAGTATTTTTGGCACGCTGCTTTGAACACATGGGCAGCTTTACACAGACAAAAGAGAACGGTGCACACGATGGGCTTTTTGGACTCGTTCTGCGGTTCATGAGACTGAACCATGTACCCAGTTTGTATTTTCATGTTTTTATTCTCAAATTATAGTTTTTATTAGCTGTAATGGGCCAGACATTGTTGTCAACTCTACTATATTGCGGAGCCGTTTAAGCTTCTTACATCAACTTAAAATACTGTTCAGGAGTTCAGTACGAGGCCAGTGTTCATCTGTGGTTGTTTGACAGATACATCTACCAGATTTCACTCAAGAAATGTCTTCTTAATGTTCCCTCACTTGAACCTTACAGTGCAGAATGATGAATGTGGAGAGTTTAACTCCAGAGGGCGGTTTTCACATCCATCTATTTAAGGGGGAAAGTTTCTTTGGGCTTTTTACACTAAACACACACACATGAAACTGCCTGGTGACAAAACTATAACTTACACAAGTGTGATGTTAAAGCTTGAAATACATTGATATATATTTATATACACTAGGATTGACAAGAAAAACAGAGTTACTGCGATAATAACTAATGAGGGTCATAAATAAATGAATCAGTGAAAAAAAGGCACAAATACAAACGCTGATATGTATATTAACGATTACTTCATTTAAAAAAAAAATTAAACTCAGGAATTCAACTCCTTTGATAATTATACTAAAAAGAGAGTATTCTGTAATTGTTTCATTATGTATTATTGAATGTGTTACATGTTATGACCATAATTGAAGAGATTCTAGTGATACCCTTTTGCAACTTTATGGTGCTTTGTGCCCTCTATTTATATTTAATGAGATAATCTCCAAAGTGATATTAAAAGGCTGAATTACATTTGTTAAAACATTTATAGTAAAATAGCGTCATCAATAATAATGATAACGTAAATACAATTTTATCAAATGGTACTGATTATCAAATTAAGAGGTGAATAATTAAAATGTGTGTGACAGAACACAGAATGTAAGACAGTTTAAAGGTGTTCATGAGGATGTAGGGAAAGGAGAAAAAAGTGCAGAAAGAACGTTTGCAACAAAATAATGTTTAAAATGTTTAAAAAGCAAAAGTCCAAAGAATCAACAGCCAATAAGGCGACAATAGTCCCTTCTCAGTGGTGGAATGTAACTAAGTATTTTTACTTCATTACTGTACTTAAGTTTTGTTTTTTTTTTAATTTGTACTTCAGTAAAAATAATAACTCATACTTTTACTTTTACTTCAGTACATTTTGTGGCAGTTATCTGTACTTTCTACTCTTTACATTTTATAAATTGATG
>JAPSES010000144.1:2956144-2973025 GCA_029822895.1 Maxillicosta whitleyi | reverse complement strand
AAACTTACAGAGAGAGAGAGAGAGAGAGAGAGAGAGAGAGAGAGAGAGGAAGAGGATCAGTTTTTATCTGTTTTGTATCAGGCAGGTTTGATCAGTTTTCATACCAGTATGATTTAGTTTTTTTTTTTTTTATTAAGACAGAATCAGTCTTAATTTTTTTTAGGTTGGATCAGTAATTGCAGTAGATTTAGCAATGGTTACTATGGCGATGGATACCATAGCAACGGTCACCACAGGGACTGTTACCATAGCAGCGGTCACCACAGGGACTGTTACCATAGCAACGCTCACCATGGTGATGGTTACAATGGCAATAGCTACCATGATTATGGTTACCATGACAACGGAGAGAGAGAAAGAGAAGGAGAATCAGTTTTCATCAGTGTTTTGTATTATGCAGGTTGGATCAGTATTCATATCAGGATCATTTTACATTTTTAGAAATTTAAGTGCAAAGGAGCAAAATCATCAATATCTGCACTTGGAGGCCTGGATAAAAAAAAAAAAAACTAAACAGTTTAAGATTAAAATGTGAACAGTTTCTGAAACAAAACCCTTTTCCCTACATTTCTCATTTAACCTAATACATGTGACAGTTACTAAGACTTATTTTTTTTACAGATTTTTTAAAAAATAAAATCCAAATCTCTGCTGAGACGTGTCTCTGTGACAAAGCAGCAAAAGCATGAACTCCATAACCTCCAAATATCATACCCAAACATCATATCTGAAGAGTTTAGTGCAATTCTGGAAAATCTAGTGAACAAATCAATATGTACCATGTCTGCTATTTCTGTATCTTTTGGTATTTATCACAAACCTCTGTGACAATTGCCCTAGAAGGAAATCATTTTGGAGGTTTTGCATTCAAAGGTAAACTGTGAACTTTCTGTAGGAGTTCGGTTGGTATCACTGTTTGAATTATCGGGCTCGATTGAACTTTTGACGCTTGTACTGGAATTAGCAATTTGAGCATCTTACTTTGAAAGGCCAACCCCCCACCCCCCGGTCACAGATAAGTTCTGGGGGGCAGCAGGTAATCCCTGACGAGTTCCCTTTCACTTTCTCATAGTTTTAACTACAGAGCCACGTATATAACGTATATAACCCACCCTGTCCTCCACATACAGGTCCAACACTTGTAGAATTATGGGGTTGGGGCTGCCAGCAGTACGCTCATGATGTCGTTACTGGGGCTTGGTTCAAAAATGGTTCAAAAGCCCTGATGTAAGAAACGCTGTGATTCGGCATCAAACTCCCTTTTTTTCCCATTTAGAATTGTATCAACAACAATAGTGCTTTGAGATTTGATCAACTTATATTTTCTTTGCCACTAAAGTTTCTTCTCAGTCTTTGTCATCATTTTCTTATGCTTTGGTTAAAGGCTTTGGAGCATTTTCCTCGCAATGGAAGACCACCACAGAGAGTCACAAGTGGTAACAGTTATAGTCACTATAAATGCTATGCACTATTATAAATACTGTATATAGCCCTGTTAAACAGAAGAATTGGAATGTGAACCTACTTGGATTTAATTAGATGTTATTCATACTTACATTCTGTTGTTTAAAAGTAATGTTTTCTCTGACCCTTGCCGACAATGGTTGTGCAATCTGGATGACCAGTTTTGGCAAATGAAGTAAAAATCTGTCATCACTGAAGTCTGTCTTGTTATAATTTCTCTAGTGGAACACTTATTAAATTTCATAATCTTTGTTCATCATATAAACCCCTTAGAGGATAAGCCCTCTCCCATTTGACATATTCATGTTTCAGAAGAATACTGTCAATATATTGACAGATCCAGGAGGAAAAACCACCCCATGTCCTCATAAAAGAGCCTCCCAGTTCTGTAACACATGTTGAATAATACACAGTACAGGGGTTCTTGGAGTTTGTTTGCATGTGACCACCATCCAGACCTGTTCACATGTTGCCAGTGTTGGTCACTGTGTGTTTTGTGGATCGGGCTTTTCTTGTGTGTTGTATGTAATGTAAGCTGGCGTTTGAGCGCCTGTGCTCCAATGCTTCATTTAGCATGCTTCATGTTTGATTTCTTTAAGCTTTTTTTTCTTGTTTTTTCTGCTTTTCCTGCACACGCTTTGAATCTTGCTGTTTTATTGTCACTTTAATGGCTAACGAAACATCTGGCTGAGGGACAATAGTTGAAAACATTAGCAATTTTAGCTAAATGCTGCCATTTCCACAGAGCATTGTCCCTGAGAAAATAAGCAAACAAACAAATCCCATATTGCTGGTATTGTTCTTCATTTGTATGTGGCTTTGGGCAGCGTCTGCTTATTGATGAGGAATGCAAATGTTAGCCACAAATTAGCACATCCACCACCATTAGCATTCTTTTATGTTTTAGATTAAATTCCTACTCATTTAACTTTGTCTGCTCTTACTTCTAAAAGGGCAAAAACATTCACAACTGTTCTCTAATGATTGAAAGAGTCCAGTCAGAATACAAACACCGCAAGTAAACCCTCTATCTGAAAAGTGTTCTGATGAGAATTTAACTGGAATGAGACCAGTGGTGTTCCACCTTTGATAATTCAGTCAACAGGAACATATCAACCATGTAAAGATGTTTTTGATTTTGATTGTATTTGTTTTTACACATGCTTTTGGGGTGACATTGGGTCATGTGATGAGTTCTGGAAGGGGGCAGAACAAAACAGCAGCAAAAATAAACTATATATATGTGTGTGTGTGTGTGTGCTGTTACATATGTCATTGGTTGAAAATTATAAAGAATAAAAATGGGGGGAAAAGCAAATATTTTTCCCGTAGTATGTTTGCATTCAAAGTCGTGTTCTTCTTTTTCTGTTATGTTTCTGGCACAACCAGTGAAATAATTTTGTTCTCGTCATGAAGGTTTGCGATAAAGTGCATTCAGCAAGTAAACACAGATCTTATCGGATTAATGTCCACGTAAACACTTAGTTTAGAACCTCTGATCTGCAAACTTCCAGTCAGATTGAAGACATTGTCCACAGCCAGTGTCACAGAGTCCAAATGCAGTTTGTTTGTTCCATAAACTAACATCTCGCTCCAGAAAATGAATGTATCTCAGATAAGACACCAGTGTTTATTTCAGTGTTGATACACGATTAAACCAACAGAACACATCGACTTTATAAAATCCCTCAGTACAATTTCCTGAGGACAAGACATATCAGCAAGGAGTTTTTTTTCCCTGTACAACCACATGACTTGTTTTGCTATTGAGTCTCGTCCTATGTGATGCATTTCCTCCGCTCTCCGAATGAGATTCTTGAGGTCTTGATTTGATCTCCAGGCCTTCATTTCTCTCCCCGCCGTCTCCCAGAGGTGCATTGTCTCCCATCTGCTAACTCAGCTCTTTAAGTTGCAGCGCAGCCTCCCCTGCTTCTCATAATTCACAAAGTTTGCTTTAAAACCCACTCACACACTTATTGCCGCTGTGTTCAAGCTTGGGAATAGAGTTAGTGGAAGTAAAGACGAGAGAAGGCGGGAGGGGGGAGAGGAAAGGATGACTGTTCTCCTGTTCTCTCCCTTGGTTCATAATTACCTGGTGAGCGAGGTGTGTGTGTGTGTGTGTGTGTGTGTGTGTGTGCGCTGTGACCCATTGGGGTGGTCCCGTAGCCTTTGTGCAGATTAAATGCTGATGCAGAGTGGAGACAGCTGGGCAAAGTGGAACTCAGGTCATTAAGGTTCCACTGGCAGGAGCAAAAACAACCATCCGTGCACACATACACACTCACTGCAACGCTCAATGAGCCTTTTATTTTGGAAAACAAACACTGAAGGCTTAAAAAAATGAAAGAATGAAAATAGTGCTTGTGACAGGCCCGCTATGGGGTCTCAGAATGCAGGGATGTGGAGCACGAAAAGAGGTATGAAGGCAGGAGGGGTCGGTGTCTTGAAAAGTTAGACAGTGAGAGAAGTGTGTATTTGTTCAAGTGAGAGCTTTAGAGTGAGTCCAAAGCAAAGTGGGGGATTAGGAAAGATCAGAGGAGACCCTCTACCACACCACCCACTGTCCTGCTCTGCCTCTCCTGCCTCCTTCATCTTTCCCCTGTCAGCATCTACATCCAGTTCACACCCAGGGGTGCTCCACGAACTATGGGCCTTTGTGTTACAAGGATACACTTTTGGAACAGGCCACATGAAGGAACACCCTGGTGTGTCATTTTTAAAAGGACACTTACCCAATCTGTTTAAACTATAATGTTGTTGGAGACTGGCTTTTCCATATCAAGAGCTGCCAGCGTCAGACTACATATGGTTGTTTGGCCTAATGGCATCCCAAAGTACCCCATTAGAAGTAGATGGGCTGGGAAAATTGCTGTAAAAATGAAAGTCATCTAAAAAAGTGGTTAAACACTGCAAATATATGGCAGAGTAAAATTAGCTTTTGGGATCATTTTGATCAGGTCAGGTTGGGCCAGTGTTTTAATGACACATAGACAGTCATCCAGAACAGGCTGCGCAGTGAGTCATGCTGCTCGCTAAATATTACTTTATCTAAAGTCAGTGCTTCACTTTTTCTTTAAAGCTGCAGTCAAAGTTAACTGTTGTCCTTCATATTTTCTCTGTTGTCTAATATGTGATCATTATGTGCAAGTTGTTGTTACTTAAAGCTGCAGTGCCATATATATATATATATATATATATATATATGTGTGTATATAAAATAACTGAGTAAAAAACTCCATAATTATCTTTCAATTTATTATAATTCAAGGAGTCCATGGACATGACACTTCAGCATATACTCTTTCCCTTTATTTTCAGGTTATATAAAATCTACCCCATGATGCTGAGATTTTGTCCAATCACGAGTCTTTTCAAAGAGGTAGGAGGGTTAAATACATGATTGACAGTTTTAATTACCAATCACTCATCAATTTGCCCTGGGTGTGACTCCATCTCAACACTGAAGGTGTAGAAAAGTTGCTTCACTTTTAATGATTTTAATAATGGTTTTACTAGTTTTAATATACTATACTTGAAAGGAATTGAGTGTTTTTATTTTGCATCATTTTGTGCATTCTCTACCTATATGGAGCAAAGCTGCATAGAAGTAATCCCTTTGAATATCCGTTAGATCCTATTAGTCATGAAAAACGTGATGGTGAAAATGTGACAGAATGAATAGGAAATGTAACTAAAGTGTATGTCATGATGTTTTAACTTGATGTTATAGAATAGTTTTTATACTATATTATTGACAATACGATTCAGTTATAAAGGCCCCTCATAGAGCTGTTAGTTTGTACTTTGAATACATTGCAGAAACTGCAATTTTTTGTGTTTACTTTTAGATTAAGAAGTTGAAGTCAGTACTTACTCTTACCAGAGTCTTTTCAGTATCTGTACTTTTACTTGTGAAGAATGTGTGCAATTTTGCCACCTCTGCAGCCTAGATTATGTAGCACTAAGATGCAGTGAGTTTCTAGTTTAAACGGGTCATTGCAAATCATGTTGGAAAACATCTTATGCTGAGTCATTCCAGGTCATGGACATCTGAACAAATAAATGAAAGCCCTAGTGTCTAGTTTAGTCTGTTGTTTGTGGCTTGTAATCTATGGCCTGTTTCATGTTTAGATGTGGTCACATTGAGCAACAAACTGAAAAATAAATTCAGCCTGATGTCCATGATGTCCACATACACTGTAAAGAGTCATGGATTCCCCAGGCTGTGCTTTGATAACCGCTGCCTTTATGATTTATCCTCCCCACCAGGCAAAGTTTGCATGGATGTGAAAAGATGTGAGTGTGTATGGAAAGTTGTTGTGAGTCATGTCGGGGTGTGGAGTCAGTCAGGTGGCTGAGGTGCACCACTGCGGCAGCTGTCAGAATACGTGAAACAAACACCCCTCCGGCAGGCTTCTCTCCCTACTTAATTTCATTAAATCTGTGATTTGTTTCTGTTTCTGTGCCACAGAGTTGGAAAGAGGTTGAAGAGAGAGGGAGGAAAAAAGAAAGAGAGAGATAAATGAATGAGTAAGAGTGAAGCAAAGTATGTGTGAGAGAAACAGAAGGCATCGGAGGAGCGATTAGTGCGGTGGTATCCATCATTGGAGCTGCGCTGCTCTGGTCGATTGCCATGGACACTGAGGAATACTTCATTCTGGTCCCAGTGAGAGAACACACACACACACACACACACACACACACACACACACACACACACACAGATATCCATCTATTATTCTGTAGTGCAGTCCTCCAACTCCTACTTCTCTTCTACGATTAGCCCCCTCTATCTTCTCTTCTTTCATTATAGCTTCAATCATTTTCATGTTTTTATCCAATATTCTTGACCTCTGACATTCCTTTTTTTACTCTTTACAGTCTGACTATCTTTTTCTCCATTTTTCTATGAGACTTTAACACCACAATCCGACATCATTTATTATGCAGACATGCATATTGCATCGGCTGGTGTGTGTATTTAGCACACATTTAACAAGCACACATTTGAGTGCCTGCGTGTATGCAAACTTGCATGTCTTCATACATGCATGTGTGAGCTGACGGTTTGAGGCAGTGTGTGCACAGTCATAAATATCATTAAATTTACAGCACAGCACTTTGCACAGCTCAGTCAGGCTATGAAAACAAAGGCAAAACAGACTCAGACCATGATCTTTATTTCATGACAGTGCTGTGTGAGTGTGAGCATATACAGTAGGCTGTGTGATCTACCTTATTCTATGAATCTAAAACAGTACAAGACATTCATAAAGATGCATTCATATGTGGTTTATTTTGCTTATACCTGCACTATTCAATCTATATTCTTATATTTCTCATACATTTCAATGGTTAGAACTGATGAATAATAATCTGCATTGGTCAGCTGTAAAATTTCCATTTTTTTCCTCAAATAACTGTGGAGTGAAAATATTTTTAAATGTTCTTAGCCTTTTCCAAGTTTTCTGTTCATTGTAAGATCAACCTTAGAAGTCTAGGATATCCACAAAACATCACTTATCTGTGTTTTCTAGACAGAAATGTGTTTTGTATCAACAATGAATAATAGATAGCTAAAGTAGATGTTTTTTTGAGTATTACTTTGCCAATATTTTCTAATACATACTAACTGCCAAGAAGCAACTCAAGTGATGGATGCAAAGAGAGAGATGGGGAATGAAATCAATCTAATGTTTGAGGTAAATGAAACACAGAGGCTATGCTTCCAAGTTAAAAAATAACAAAACAACAAAAGAGAAAAGTTTGTTCGCTGGCGTCGGCATTGGCGTCTGAGGAGGATTTATATCCCATTGAGAGCCAAGCCTGGCAGGAGGGACACAGCAGAGTCTTGGTGGCGCTTTGGGGGCTCTTTGCCACGCATAAATCACCCACCTGGAAGAGCTACAAAGACTGGCATTGGTTATGGCACAGTGCCACCAGCCGACAAGCCGTTTGTGTGGAAATGAGGGGAAACAGCCGCACTGATAATGGCAAAATAGTTTGTTTCTCAGAGCTCACTACAACACAAAGCTACACTTTCTGGAACAGTTTGAATGAGGGAAACAAGGGATGGAGTGAGGATAGACAGAGCGTGGTTAAAGGGATGCTAAAGCAAATATGTTCTTTGGAATAATAATAAGAAGAATGACAAAAATAGATTATTGAATCATATTGGTGTCATGGTGTTGGTAATACCTCAACCAACTCTGAGATGTACATCAGACAAGACAAATAATATGATTAAAGATCCCACCTTTGAGTCCAAGTGTGTGTTTGCTCTGGGTTAGACAGTGTATAGACTGGATGTGTGTTTTCACTAAACTTTTGCCCCCGTCCCCTGAGTGGAGGCCTGGGGAGGGAAAGTTGGATGCAACAACTATGTGCAGTGTGTTCCAGAGCGTTCCACCTTCCACAGACCTGAGAGCAGGACTAAGCACCGACACATGTGGAAGACGTCAAATTCACCAGTTAGGCTTTGCCAAAAAATAAACAGTTTCCTTAATTTTACTATGTTCACAAGGGCCAGTTGTTTCTCATCTACCACTTTAGCACAAAGGTAGTGATTTCAGGGCAGATATTGTAGTAAACATTACTAATATGACGGAGGATGGACATACTGTAGAAAGCTGGGAAGAGGTGACAGAAGTTTAGAATATTTTAGTGATATTTTAACATATAAAGGAATTATATTGCATGTAGTAATAATATCTTGAATGGTCAAAACAGTAGCAGGGGGAAATCATGAACTATTGATGCACCCATAACATCCAAAGTTTAGGGTGACTATTCAGTGAGTGAATAAAGTATAAAGTCAGTGTTCACACAGATCTGTATGATGGTGTCACGTTTTCTCCCTCAAACACAGACTCATTTGGTCCAGCTTGTCTTCATGTGCTGCATCAACTGATAGTTTACATTATAGCTCTGTTATCGCTGTAATTTAGACAGAAAACAGTTACAGTAAAACCATAAATCACCTGTTTTCTATACGGTTTGTGTTTGTCTGAAACTTAACAAAGAAAATAATATGACGTAATAAATGTACCAATCAATCAAATTTTATTTGTATCGCGCCAAATCATAACAAAAGTTACCCCATGACACTTTACATATAGAGCTGCTCGAAACCAGACTCAAGCCAATTTACAGAAACCCGACAGAACCTGCAGGAGCAAACACTTGGTGACAGTGGAAGGAAAAACTTCCCTTTAACAGGTAGAAACACTGAGCAGACCCTGACTCCTGGAGGATGGTCGTCTGCCTCGACCAGTTCCAGTTAAAAAGAAAGATTATAAGGAAGAGAAAAATAAAGAGATTGGGGAGAAAGGGGGGGGGGGACTCAGTACAACATAATAAGCCTCATAATCAAACTCACTTGTGTAAAAGAAATGATTTCAGCATCACTTCTCCTTCTAGTCATCACATGCATTCAGTAACATGAATAAATTTAGTTTATATCACTGCAAAGCAACAATATAATAAATAAGCATACTTTCTTTAATCTACCTACTACATATACAGGAAGCAGAATGCAACAATAATCAGCAGACTGGAAAATAGACACTGTTTTCCAAACCTAATATTCAGATTATTTTTTCCTTGTGACTGAAGCATACATGTCCTATACTTAAATACTGTGGAGCTGACAATGTCACTGCTTAATGACCCAAACAGGTTTCTTCTTAAAATGAAAATGGGTGCTTCACACCATCCTAGGAGCTGTTTGGCTGTTTTTCTAGAAGGTGCCAACATTTTGGAAAATATGAAATAAACAAGATTTTTGAGACAATAACACCTTTGAAATCTAAAGAGCAGGTTTGTAGCCTAAAAGATATCTCAAAACCATATGTTGAAAATGAACTCAAGGATACTTTGGTTGTTTATGTCTTGTCTCATCTGTGGTGCCCTTGTATTATCAGACCAAGTATGGATTATATTCAGTCATCGTCAGCTTGGATGCTTACATTTCTTCTAGCAGCACCGTGTGCCTCAGTCTCTTTTATTCAGAATGTTTCTTTTCAACCTGCAAAAACCTTCAGACTAGAATACAGACTAAATACTTTTTCTAGCCAAATGTTTTTAAGGCGTATGAGCATGAATCACAGCGGGACTTAGAACTCCTTCCATTGCAGGTATTTTCTGGGGCATGTCCTTTAACTTCACAGTTTACCCTCATGGTAAAATAAAATATGCTTTTTTTTTTTCCTTTCAGAAAAACCTGCAAGATGTTACAAGTGAATAAGGTTGGAACAAATAGCAACTTTAAGTAAAATATACATGTAAGTAAATCAGTATTTGAAGATGACAAATTACCTCACAGACAATGTGTTTGATTGGCTCTGTCATAACGTCATAATACAAACACACACATATGAATCAATTGTGTACCTTTGGAAAAATGTTACAAAAATCCCTCTGGAAATATTTGTACATGCAAAGACATGCATCACCAGCAGAAATGCATCCATTTGCACACGTTGCTTTAAAAGGGCAAGTGCACGCAAACACAGACACACACATACGCATATCCAGAGTCTAGGAACTCCATTAACATTCAAGGGGAGTTGAGTCTGGAGTGGATCTGTGTCAGCGCTGCACAAACATCAAAGAGACAAAGAGGGAAGGGGAGAATGGGAGAAAAACGTGCAAGAAAGGCAAAAACAAAGCGAGAAGGAGAAACGGAAAGAAGCAAATGAAGAAAGTAAACAGTGGGAGCTTTGATAGCTGGGGTGAATGAGACAGAATGACAGGAATATGGGGAAAAACAAGGGGTGATGAGGGAAGAGAAGCTGGAGAGGAGGGGCGGAAAAGTGACATTTGGAAATTTCACAGAAGACAAACTCCAACCGGGGGTACAGCACTGACAAGCTCAGAGCGCTTATCACACCGCTGTTGGACAAAAACTCACATCTGCAAAACATTGTAGTTTGAGGAACCTGAAAAGAAAAGGAAAAAAAACAACAACAAAAAAACAAAACAGCAGCCTCGTGAATCCGATCAACAGTGGAATCACAACACGGTGCATGAATAATTACTTTTGTTCTGTCAGACTCATACTTGGTGATCCCAGTAGCTGCCTATCCAATTAGCAAAGTGAAAAATGTCACATTGGAGCATATGAGGTTTTTAAGGTGCAGCGGTGTTACATAACAGGTGTGTGTATGTGTGTTCTAAATATGACAGCAGACGCCCCCCCGCCTCGGAGCCAGACCCACCGTCTCACTGTCAGCTTGTCACCAAAAATGACGCCACCTGTCTGTGTTTGTCTGTTTGTTTGCACAGGTGACGTCTGTGCAACTGAACGCCACATAAAGGAACGTTTCCTCGGGTTTGAGTGAAAGAATCAATTAGTGTGGACAACATGCTAACAGGGCTCCTCCAGTCCCTGCATTTCAGCCTAATTATAACTTAACTTACAAGTGTTTAATTTTCTTATTTCGTCTCTACCTTAGCATTTTTTTTAGGTTTTTTTTTTTAGGCAGGATTTTCAATAAAGCAACATGGCACGAAAAACACACGTCTGTTCAGTGCCACCATGACCGAAGGCCTTTTCATTTTATTATTTTAATAAAAATCTCACCTCTATTCATTCTCATTCACCTGTAATGCTATAAAACAAGCAGTAACTTGACTTTTTTAGAATCACTGACCCACTTTGTAACACCAGCTCAGCCAGAAAACATGAGTAACACACGCCTGCAGCTGCAAAGCAATACACAGGGTCAGAAGTGCTTTTTTTTTTTTCAATGGATAAATTCTAATATCTAGGCCACATGCAGTATTTGGAAGCAAATGCCACAAATTTAATTGCTGTGATCACAGCCTCCAGTAACTAGACTGATAATGAGATGAGATGTGTAAATGTCAGTATTAAAGAAGTGCACAATTCATGATTTTGATAGGAAGGAGTTAGAGAATTAGAAGTGGGATCCAGTGGGTTTTTAGCCTTTTAGCCTTTAAACACCATAATCATAGCCCATCTAGAGATGCTGTAATAGAATGTATTCCAGATGTCTTGTGTAGAATTGATATGGAGATCGGCTGCAACATCTCATTCAGCTCAGAAGGTGGAAATGACTCATATTTGAGTCACGTTTCAAGAAGGACACTTGTATCAGAGTTATTACTGAATGACATGCATTTATCTTTGATGGTGAACAATGTGAGCAAGTATGACACAGACAACTCCAGCAGAGTCTGATATTTACAACATGTGAAAAACTCAACACAAAATCAGCAAAGACAAAAAAAATTGCAGGGGAGGTGATGGAGATGATTTGCAGATGTGCATTGGAATGACGTGGTATGAAAAGGGAGCAGGCCATTGCTTCATTTATAAATCATGTTAATTAAATTAGGACAGACTGGTGTCATGACACTTCTAAAAACACATCTGTTTAAACTGATTTTTGCTTAATTGTAATTGTTTTAATTGTTTTTCTTTCTTTCTTTTTCTTTTTGTTTTGTTTCAATGTGAAATGTCTTTGAGTTTCCAAAAAATTGCTATATAAGTTTGATGCATTATTATTATTATTATTGTTATTATTATTATGAATAACAGAACCGGAAATTGCTTGTGATAAGATATGACTTGTCAGAACTGCTGCTGAACTACTACTACACCAGTATAAGTACAATCACTTCATAATACCAAATAAAACCATTGTGTTGTAACATTAAGACAATAGAAAACTCATTACACAAACTGAGGAACTACATTTTTAATAACATATCTTACAAAAGTTATGGAAAATTCCTGAAACTGTTCTATTCAATCATGTTGTTAGTTAATAATATCAGCTAACTGAGATGGAACATAAACATGTGTTTGAGATGGGAAAGTTCATCACATGTATGTTTTACTGGGACCTTGGTGTGCTTTGTCATCATCCCTCTGACAGGCTGGTTCTTCAGGAACACTATTCCAGGTCTGATCTTACTGGATTTCCCTTAGTTTTGATGTCGCAGGCTTGTGGAACAACCTGTAATATAATCTCAGAGTGAATTCTCTTGTCTTGGCACCTTCAGGAATATGTCTGGTAGCCATCCAGGAGCAGCCTGTTACTGTTTCCCCTCTAACTTTAACTGAAGTCTGGTATGATTCAGTTTCTTATAGATATTTTCACAGATTTTCTTTCTTTCTTTTGTGTATTTGTATCTCTGTACCTTTATATTTTCCATGATACAATCCCAGCAGGTAAATGAGGATCACCCCCCAATTATTTATATCTTATATGAAACATTAAAATGCAATATTATATGAGTTGAAAGTGGGTTTGGAAGAAATATGTGGAGCTAAGTAAACACTATGATGTCACTGCAGTCAAAATAAAAGCAGCAACAAACCAAAAAAAAAAAAAAAAAAAAAGTATTTGTGTGTTCTCTGCAGCTGACGTCATCCATCAAAGTGCCTGACTCTGATCCCAACAGGAAACTGCTGCATGTCGCTTCAACATACAACCGTTTCAATTTCAGAACAGTTGCAGACGAGCACATTGTGTATGTATGTTTGTGTGTGTGTGTGTGCATGTGTGTGCTCGGGGTTGGCTGGTTGAGGATAAGTGATTTTGGAGGAAGGGGCTTTGGGGCTCAACCAGCACATGTCACTCAAGCAGCTGCAGCTCAGCAGGGATCCAGGGATCTGCCGAACAAATGACAGCCCACTAGGGCTTATGTCCCACCAATACACACATGCAAAAACACATACAAACATACGCAAGGGTGCACAGCATCCCTGTTACACACATGCATCTGACTCTTCTGTGACTGTGGCTGACTTCTGCTTGTGTATTTGTGTGTGTGTGTGTGTGTGTGTGTGTGTGTGAATGTGTGTGTGTGTGTGTGTGTGTGTGCGTACACATGCAGAGTGAACAGTAACTGAACACTACAGCTCGTCTCTTGTGCATGTTTGTGTGTCTGCCTCGACCATCTCTTACACACCACTCGGTCAACAGAGGGCACTCTCACCCCTCTCTCCACATCCACTTTGCCCTCACACACACACACACACACACACACACACACAGACAATAACATACACAGATTCCCCTTTTCTCCCTAGGCTGTCCTTCCCAAGCTTGAATCTCCATTTTCTCTGCTTTGGTTTTATTGTTTACTGAGCTATTGTCAGTTTTTTAAGCACTGTAAACATGCCTTACAGGCACAGAGCGTTCTATCAGCCAAGTTTTGAAAGAGCTTTCACACATTTTAAAAGGCAATGAGCTTCATTTCGTTGACAATAGCATTTAATAATCTTGGCCTGTTTGTACAGGTGGTGATAAGGGACAATCTTGACATGTTCAGTGCTGTTTACAAGCTATAAATAGCAATGCATTAGTGGGTGGCAATGGCTCTAGTGATGGCTGGGTGGACTGGCTGCACGGCTGGCTGAAAACACACTGCTGTTTGCAGTCCTGCCATTAGGACCACTTTGTGTGTGTGTGTGTGTGTGTGTGTGTGTGTGAGAAAGAGAGAGAGAAAGAGAGAGCGAGCGAGCGAGTTGTCTGGTTTTGGTCTACACTAGAGTTTGTCTGTCTCCATTTGATTGTATGATTTACACAGAGTGTGCCTGTGTGGTTGTGTCCATATATCCGGCGACGTGTTTACAACTGGGAATAAATTCCACAGCCAAAATTTCCTGTCTCGTGGCGCACTATCACACCGCTGATCTGTGTGTTTATGTGTGTGTGTGCTGAAGTGTTATCATGAAGTGCGCCCAGTTTTCCCCACGCTTTGTCATTTCTCTCCTCCTGTTCTTCCTTTGTGGCTGAGAGGATCCTTGTCCCTTCTTCCCCTTTTCACTCATCTTCTCCTTCACTCCCTCTCTCTTTTCTCTCTCACTCCACAGTCCTAATTACCCATACTCCTCAGAGTGGCCCCTCCTTTAAACCCTTTGAAGTTATTTTAGCGCAAATTCTACTTAGCTACACTGCAGACAAAACAAGGAAGGGCTGCATTTGAGGGCCTCTGGAAATGTGTGTGTGTGTTTCTTTTTGTTGATTGAATCACCAGCGTCTCCTGTTTCATATATGTTTATATCTAAGTGAATGTGTATACAAGAGAAACCAGCAGAGCGAGTTTCTTTGTGAGGATGTTTGGGTGAATTAGGGTAAAATTGAGTCCATACATACCATATTGAGATTGTATCTGTATATGCATGTGTGTGTGTGTGTGCTTGCATATGGTATGGGTTTGGTATCTATCTGTGTGTGTGTGTGTGTTTCTAAGGGCCATGCATGAATGCAGGCCTTCTGAGCGCTTGTTGAATGGCCTGACTGCCCGTCACGGTTGTGTTGGACTGAATGAACAAAGTAGAGCTGCACAAAGCCACTTGCTGTCTCTCTGTAATTATCAGGAGTTGGTCCCCATACACTCACAAGCCCTAATGCACTCACACACTTGCACACACAAAAACAAAGACTAATAGATGGCCACATACTTGAAAATGCAAAAGCCCTAGTAGAGGTGCATACATTTGTGAATACACCCCATACTTGCATACAAACTGTAATTAAAGTAAAGGAAAAATGAATAATGTAAATTAAGGACGCAATTCATTTTATTTCAAAAATACACAAAACCATTTTGTTCATGTTAATGGTAAAATTACTTAAAAGATGTAAGTGTGGGTGGGCATTTCCCAAGGAATTAACATTAGTTTGTTGCTGTTAGTGAGTCTTTCCAGATGATGTTTGTGTAACTTATAGTAAATTCTGCTGAGTCACCATTGGCGTTGTAAAAACAGCAAATGTGTTTAGCTGCCATTATGCACATTGTTGTCTGTAAAGTTAGAATAATTTAGTTTTCACATACATTCCTCTTTTTATTCCTATTTATACACATCAATGATCATTTTTGACCAGGTACAGTGACATACTCATGGTTTATCCATCAAGAATAAATCAAATTGTCACAATTATTTCATGAGATGAAACAAACACATTTTATTCCAACTTCAAGGACAAATGTTTACTTACAGTTTTGAGTTTCACAGACCTGTTACATCAGTGATGAGCTGAAGCGATTCCAAACTGTTTTTAGTGTCTCACAGACATACATTATTATAGAGGCCAAACGTTTTGTGAGACAAATTGATTTTTTGCATAAATGTGATTTATTTTTCCCATGAAAGTCTTTGAATGTTACAAATGCTTCTAATTATTCTTCAGTTTATGTCAGGGAATGTGGAGAAAAAGATCTAGAAAGATTGAAGCAGTAACGTCTGCAAAAACAAAATGTGCATCTCTTTCAGCAGTGACTATCATACACTCAAAAACATAAAACTCATATCATAAACATGCTAAAGGAATAATAATGCATTATTAGAATTTTACCAAATGAGTAACCATTCACACTCATTAATTAGACAAACTACTTTTTGTTTATTAGCTTTCTTTTGCCAAGAAATTAAATTTTAATCTTTATTTAAAACACATACATACAGAAAGGTAAAAAAAAGCAAACAAACAAAACAAACAAAAAAAAAAAAAAAAAAAAACAACCCAGGAGTATATAAAAGTGCTGTTTGGAAGGTATTTGATTGATATATATGTCAAACAACATCCTGTCCTTGTCCTTCCAGTTGTAAAGAAGCCTCTTCCCTTCTTTTTCTCACACATCCTCAGCAACACCCAACATTTCAGCAAGAGCTTGGCAGGGTGTTAATTATTTCCTAAAGTGTTTTGTCTCGAGCCACCCTGGCAGAGGGAAACTTCAGGGAAGTGGAAGAGTAACAACTCCTCTACTGCTGAGATGAGAAAGATGAGAGTGTTGAGAACCCAGTCCAAATCCCGACCATCATCAACCCCCCTCTGGGTCCTCAGGGGGTGGATGTTCCTCTCTTTTAGGGATTGTGGGTTAGTGGTCCTTCAAATGACCCTCCAAAAACAATTGTATTATTATTATAATAGTTGATGCAGACTCCAAATTAGGTTGTATAATAATGTTCTCAGATTAGTGTAGAACCAATGTAATATGTAATTGATATTCATAGCTATTATTTCAGGAAAAAAAACTCTGCTTGTTTCACACCAGCAAACAACAGGTTTTACCCATAAAGACCCAGTGTTACTTTTGTGGCCTTCCCAAAAATATTTTTTCTCTACATTTAACTATTCCTTAGTGATTTATTACAATTTGTTCTGACATAACTCTCTGTATTTTGTGTTTTTTGTGTGAATATGAGGTATTTTTCTATATTTAATTCACTGATCATGTAGATAAATATTTTTTTAAAAAGTCAGAGTAAAGTTTAAACTAAAGTTGAGGGTCAGTGAAAAATAAAGAAAAAGTGACTTTTTCATTAAAATATATCATTAACTGAACATAAACCTAGTGCTTCCATCCACTGTCATTGATCCAACTCCATGGGTTTTACTGGTGAATTAATGTTGTAGAAGATGACGGTGTTTCCAC
>JAPSES010000144.1:2928194-2940694 GCA_029822895.1 Maxillicosta whitleyi | reverse complement strand
ACTTCTCTTAAGACATTTCAGGTTAATTATGTTTTTGTGAAAGGATAGTTTATAAATATAATTTTACCTTTTTTACATTAAAACAAAGACAATATTTTGGACTTATAATTATTTATATGTAATTATGATAATATTTTACTGATCGGACGCATTGGAGATTAAATTGGTCTGTATGTGGCCCCTGAACTAAAATGAGATCGCTTCACAGGCCAAATTGGACCTTGTGACA
Source organism: Maxillicosta whitleyi (assembly GCA_029822895.1). Classification (NCBI taxonomy): domain Eukaryota; kingdom Metazoa; phylum Chordata; class Actinopteri; order Perciformes; family Neosebastidae; genus Maxillicosta; species Maxillicosta whitleyi. The sequence goes on along the minus strand of JAPSES010000144.1, from coordinate 2,940,465 downwards.
ACCTGGTTTTAACCCACAGACCATATGTTTGACACCCCCACTGTAGAGTATCATATCGTTAGCCTAATAGTGCGATTGCCCAAGTCAGAGTTTTGGTATTTCTGTGTAACTTTACTCTCTTTAATAATAATGCTGCTTCATTTTTCATTATTGGAAATGATCTGACGAAAAAAAAATTGACTTTAGCAGTTATGCTGTGAGGCTAATGATATGCACTACAGAATCTGATGAGTGGTTATTCATTACTTTTGTCAATCATTTTCACATTTTACGCCTCTACTTGTCAGAAATTTGGAGGAAAAAAACTGTTTCTCTTGCCTGAAATCCTGGAATTACAACATGATGAAAACTGAGTATGGTTTTCTTGCCCATCATTTGCTGCAGCTTTAACATCCAAACCCACCGACATGTTAACTAACCCTCATATTTCATAATAACAGTAAGACGTGCACACACTCACACCCACTCACAGGTTATTGTCGTTCTGCCACAGTGGAGGTCTAATGCTTGGCCTCTGTATAAAACCACAAAACTCATGTCCACTCCACACTTCTCCTTTTCTGGAAATTTCCCTCAACCTGATGGGTGGTCTGTAACATCACTGGAATCATACTCAAATTCTTTCCCTTTCAGCTTTTGCTGATAGAGAAACAATATTTGTGTCAGGCTCTGCTTACGGCTGACCCCTCTCTCCCTCTCCCGGCTTTATTTTTCTCTGTCTCTTCCCCCCGGTGTCTCTCCGTCTCCGTCCTCTTCTCCATCTGCCGTCCAGGCATTGAGGCCGCTGACGTTTGTTTCCATCTTGTCTGTTCTGTTCTTTTCTTTTCTCCTCTGTTCTTCCCCTCCTTACAGTAAACACCTGCACACACTCTGAATGGAAAATCATGATGAATAGCGCTGCTGAAAGAGTGGTGACAGGTCTGAAGAGATCCCTTTCACATGCACAAATACTGAGAAGGGGGAGGCGGCTTCTGGGGGAGAGAGCCTATAAGGAGACCGGGATGGTTAGCATGGGCGCAATTTACATACTTATTCAGTCATTATCATTCACAGTACGGTATTCAAATGTTAGAGTTAGGGTTACTAGTCACTTCACACATCAGATTTTCTCTTCTTGCCATCAATCATAAATCAAATTTTCAGAGATTAAATCTTCTTCATGTGGTCATTTTCTTCTATTTTTGTCTGTTAATGTCGAGGAAATCCTGCAGTAGATCATCAGTCAAAATGCCAGTAATTTATTCTTACCTTTAATAAATGGCAGGTTTGTAATTTAGCCACTTATTTAACAGTGCCATGCCAGTGTTTCTACATGTTTCAGCCCATTAAGAACAAATAGCCCATGTTTTACAATCCTGCCGACTGTTTTCCAAAGCATACAATAATTCTTAGATTGACTTCCCACCTTCCGGGCAGCAACCCAGTCCCATTTATTTCAGTATGAAAATCAACTTCAAGCAACTTGAACCTTGAGATAGGCAATCTATCATTGTGTAAATAATGTTGTCTTTACTTTTTTGGCACAGTTAGTTAATTCATCATGTAGTTAAAATGAAAAAAGACTATTTTGGAAAGCTGAAGAGCACCTGAATCTTCAACTGAGGGGAATTTTGCTTGAAGAGCGATTAAATCACGTTTTCCAAGTTTCCTTTTTCCTTTATTTCACAGTAGTCAATAAAGATGCACTTTGAGAAAGATTTAGAAATCCAACTGGAAAAAAGCAAACTGACTATAAATCAATAGCAGTCTATGGAAAATGGTTGTCGATAGTGTGCAGTCTACTGTTTTCACTAAAGGAATGTTTTCTAGACAGCAGTTGATTGACCAAAAGCTAACAAAATCCAAAATGCAAGCCAAAATAATCATAATAATTACTCAGCCATGGTCAAAATTTTAAAATAATATTGTAATACATTCATTCAATCATTTTCTGAACTGGAGGCAGGGTATACCTTGGACATGTTGACAATTTAGAACAAGCCTGCACTTATATTCATACATATGAGCAATTAGATTAAGTCTTTATCAAGCAAGTGACTGTTTTTGGTCATTTTTTTGGTAAATACTAACCCTTTCATGCACAGTGGTCACTACAGTGGACAGCTATTCTACAGCTGTTGTCTTGTATATTCATGGGTTTTGTTGTTTTAATTTCATATCAGCCGACACAGTAGGTGCTTATGCTTCATTCCATAGACTAATTCATACTTACATACATAATACATACATACCATTACTGTAACTTTGCAGTACTTGATGAACCTGCTCAGCAGTGACATGTTTTAGTGTAAATCAATTGCTAATTGTTATCAAACTGTAATGAATGTTTTTCATATTATCACCATGAAATGAGCAATTAGTATTAGAATATGATAAAATGTGAGAAAACATCAGATTAGCTGCATTAAAAATGCTTTTATTTCATAGTTTTTACACAGTATTTTGTTTCTTATGATGTGTTTTAATTAAATCCATGGTGTCCACTGAGTGGTCATTTTGTAAACCACATGATTTTTTTCTTGCATAGAGAAATAAAACACTCAGGGAAAAAAAAAAATCTTGACTAAGGTTTTCATAATTCATGCATGAAAGGGTTATATGTCGGGCCAATTCCCGTGCCTCAGTGAGGCTAAGAAGCATGTCGGTTTTTATAACACTATGCATTAATTCAGAGAGATTTTATACAAATTGTGAAGTTGTAAATAGTGAATGTGAGTGATTTTTGTCACTTTATGACCTGGTAACACTTGTTTTATTACTATTGTGTACTTTTTAGCAAGTGCTGCTTGGATGTTTTATGGCAACAGAAGGGAGACTCACCAACCAATGAGGAGGTAGATGACAATGTCCAATAAGATGCTGAGGTTGAACTTTTGCAGAGTATTTCAGTGAGTGAATAATCTGTCTGTGGATGAAGCCAGAGAGAACCCCTACAGACAGAGGGAGAACATCCCCCCCCCCCCCCCCCCCCCAAGTAGTGGGAGGGAGTATGATGTGCCAGTGTGAGCCCCTCTACCACTGCCCATTTTAATACATAGTTTTTTTTTTTTTTGTTTTGTTTTGTTTTTTAACTTCAGCAGCATAGTTGCCCTTTATATAATAGTCGTCGGTGGATCCATTTGTCCTTTTTGCAGACTTTGACACAAAGTTGATCCAAACCTGTGCAGAAAGGCTTTACAATGGCACAATGAAGTGGTAGAGGTCAAATTAAGCAGCTATGAATATATATCTGGTCACCTTTTAGAAGCAGAAATACATCAGGAGAGAGCAGGATGACATGCAACAGGTCTACGACTTGAGCTAAAGCAGAGACTCTGCAGCGACTGATGGAAAACATAATAGAAGGAGAGTCATGGAAAAAGAGGATTTTTAACTCCTTCTGACTTATCTTTTCCTTTTGCATGATGCCGTTCTTTCACACACCTTTTCATCTGCAGCCTTTAGGTATTTAGGTCATGATTTGTTTGAAAAAACAAAAAACAAAAACACTCTGTACGTAATAATATTTTAGTACACGATGCTTTTTATGTCAAAGGAAAGTATATTTATTTTTTATTTGTTCATTTACTTGTTTTAATGGTACGCACAGTTTCAGAGTGGGATAAAATAAAGTGGATGGAAACACATTTAGCCTTGAGGCTGATGGCTAAATGTACTTCATCCATTAATTATTTTATTAAGTTTTGTAAATCATGGATTACAGTGACCTTGCAGCACAATCAGTAATTGAAACCACCCGAGTGTCCCTTAAATGATTATTCTCATCCTGATAGCATTTTAGTGTTACAATTTAAGTGGCTGAAAGATAAAGATAAAATAAATCTGACACGGATCCCAGACTGTGGAATTAAGGAAGATTTGAGGAGTCAAATGTATAACCTTGTGTGTAACTGATATCTTATTCCTGCTGATCCGGAAAATCTTCAATACCCCACTCTATCTCATTTTAAAGGTAAAGCTTTGGCTAAATCTCATAAAATACATGTTCATAAATCATGTCCTGCCAGCCATATAGTATACATACTTTACCTGCAGCCTTGAAGACGCTGCAGCGAACAAAGAATCTCTCACATAAAGTATGAGAGGTATTTGTGGCTGGGTGTGCTGAGTCACTCCGGTTAATGCTCCAATAGATGGACTCGGGGCTCTTATTTTGGCAGCGAGCTCTCACAGCAGTCACTGATATGATATACAGCAGCTCTTAATACACTCACTGGCTCTCAAATATGTAATGGAGCAAATTAATGCAGTAGCCTCAGACAGAGACACCCAGAATTGAAAACCAATTTAATCAACCTTTGTCTATCTCTGTCATTTTTCTCCCCTCTCTTTTCCATCAGCTGCCTTTTTTCCCTCTCTTGGCTCTTGGCTTGAAGATCGCAGAGATGGGATGGGGATGGGGATGGGGAGGGGGTCTAAGTGCAGACAGGACTTGTTTCGCCAGGAAAAAGCTCATTTTTAGCTTTGCTGCCTGGAATTCATTGCAGGATCATTTGTTAACTTCCTGCAACATTATGGTAATGCACTACAATTATCATCTAGCTGTTCTTTGGCACAAAGTCACAGCAAATACTGTCAGAATTTTCTACTGATAGTTTTCAATATGTCGTATATCATCATTAATTGGAAGATGTTGAGTTCCACGCTGGGTCCAGATTGGATTTTCTTTATCTGAGTCCAAAAAACGTGATCTGCTTCTTAATGGCTAACCTCTGGAACAGATTAATATTAGAGAGAGATGAGGAGAAATCCTCCATAAATCAACAATTTTCTTCTAATCAGGGACTTCCATGGGATAAGGGTCGAGTGCTCAATCAGAGGATCAAAAGTTTGAGGGGCTTTTTTTGGTAGCGACCCAGTACGGATCAGCTGAACTCTGGAAGGAGACGGGAACGACTGCCGCTTCGCATTCTTCACTCCTGTCTCTTTGCTTCTAATATTCATCATAACCTCTTTCAGCCCTGTCACACACATCACACACTTGTGTCATTCTTTCTAAACCCCAGCTGCAGTGCCCACCCCTCTTTGGTAATACCCCCTCCCCCATTTCTATCTTACATAGAGCCCATCATGCTCAATGCTCCTCTAACAGCTTTAGTGGTTTGGCATAAGCTGACTAGCCTAGCGTGTACACTATAATAGCATGTTCTACATCGACCCCAGTAGCGCCGTCGCGTTATTAGTATCTTGTCATTAGTGTGTCGCTGCCTGCCCTCCATCTGCTGCCCCACCCCCTCGCCTCTCCAGGGTGGTTCTGGGATACCGTCCCGGTGACCTCTGTGGCAAGGATGAGCTGCTTAGCGTCGCCACCTGATGGCCACGCTCGGCAAAGTGACAAATCTGGTTACCTGAAGGACATCCATGCATCAGTGCTCTGTGATCTAATCACAAACACACTCCTACACACACCGCGGATGCCACAGCACACACTAATACATTAGTGGGGAGATTTCAAAGGACGTCATCAAGAAAGATTGGCAATAAGCTCAGATCCAAACACGCTGGATACTTCTTCATTATGGTATCACTCAGCTTCTTTTACTCTTTTACAAACACTTCAATCAATCAACTCACTTGGCATATACTTTTTACATTTTCTTGAAAGCCTCTAATCACTAGAAAAAAACAACAACTATGTCCCGGAAATCACAGATAACCCGCAATTTGTCACCGAAGGATCCAGTGCTTTTGTTTTGTTTTTTTTATTATTATTATTTTTCCATAAAATGGGTCGTAGCAAATGGTAAAACTACACAAATATAGGACTTTACATCCTGATCCCTGTACATATTTATGCCTAATGCCTATATCTATACTTATATCTATACCTATATTTACACCTATGCTATATACCTATACACATACAGTACCTATACTTACACCTATACTTATGTTATATATCTATACCAGTACATATACACCTATACTTATACCTTTACCCCCCTTACGGTGCCTCAGTGCAGGGGAACGGTCTGAGATTCTGAGTCGACAGTTTGGTTCAGGTAAACATTAGTGCCAGTAATGTAGGATATAGGTGTAAGAAAACTCAGTTATTTCAATTAGTTGCTGTCCCTCCTGAGGATGAAATTTGTTGAGCAGCAGTAGGGATGTAAAAATCAGAGGAGCTGTTGAACACCCCCAACCCCCAACCCCCACCCCAACAAATTGCACTCTACCTACATATATGTAGATAACTTCTGTTAAGATTTGGTGCTATATAAATAAAATTTGATTTGATTTACATCTACATTCATACCTAATCTTATACCTGTGTCTGATGCCTATATCTATACTGATACATATTCATATGCCTATTCCTATATTACCTCTGCCTATACCCATGCATATACTTATACCTATATCTATACCCATGCTTACCCCTACCTGTACACAAACTTATACCCATATATATCTATAACATGGATATACAGTACACAAATCCAGAAATGTGATATTAAAATATATTTTTATTGAATGCACTTTACATTCTGTGATACATCTAATATAAAATGTCGTTCTTCATTCATCATCCCTTCCCATCATCTTTTTTTCTTGCAGTCGAGGTTTCTGCTTTGCACTAGGGCCTGAAATAGAACAGCAGCTCAGACCATCTACAGAACGATTAAATTACCTCTGATAATCTGTTTGGATCTCCTTTTTTCCCCCTTTTTTTTTTTTTACTTTATTCCAACGAGTAATAACTATCACCTCTTATGCCAACTCTGCTATCGTGAGATGGGTGCAAGTAGGCTGCCATAGTGTAACAGAGGATAGCTAAAAGATAGATGATGAGATTAAAGCAGACAGGAAAGAGGACAAGAAAGACAGGAAGCATGAAAGAGAATGACAAGGAGGAGGAAGAGGAGGGATAAGAGGGATTTCCCAAATGGAAATGCAGAGGTTCTGGAGATGGAGCTCAATCTCATCCTGTTTTTGTACTACGGCCTTTAAGAAATTAGAACAAAAACCAGAGATCCCTAAAAACCAATAGTCATTTTTGAAGTCATTAAACATATGAGTCTAATACGTCTGTGGCCACATAATGACAGTTTTCATATGGAGCTGATTTTGCCATTGCATTAACATGCAGGTCCACTGTCTTTACATTTTCCCTTCAAAAAGTGGATTCCGTAATTGTGATCACCATTACTTGGCAAATAAGCACGGATATTTCCTTTATCATAACTGATGGGAATGATGAAGGAGGAAAAGGACTTGATTCTAATTGTAAAAATTGCCTTGTGTAAGTAATCTTTAAATATACCCTCATTCAATATATTTCATGCCTCTTGCACTTGTGTGAATACAATTTTCTTTTTAATAAGAATCAAAATTTAGAAAAAACTGCCTGATTCTGCAGACTAAACAGTATAAAAGCATAAATAAATTCAAATACTATGTATAAATATATGTATAAATGCTATACAAAATATTATGGAAATGTCTGAAGTATAAAATCTAAAGTGTATAATACACAAGGTCCCAAAATTACAAAGTAAATTTTACTACAGAAAGATATGGTTTGGTTTTGAAAATAAACTACACTATAAGACAAATCATTTTGGTATGCATTGAATTCAGGCATTTTATTATGATGACACATCAGAATATAAATTTATACTATTATACCATTGCAAGAGATTTTTTACAACATTTTTAGGGTTAATTTTGTCTCCATTATGTCTCTATGTTTAGTATTTATACTTTTTTCTCAACACAATTTTTTAATCATAATTAATCAGGACACATGCTAGATTTCTAAAACATTTGTCACATTCTAATCATAAAAAAATATTTTAACTAGTTAAGTCAGAATTTAAACTTGAAATACATACTGATATCGACATATATCATGATAATTTTTAAGAATGACATGAACATTTTTTTTATCATGATAATATTTCAAATATTAAATGTAAATGGCATGGCTTTGTCCCTGTAGTCCATATCATTTGGTTGCTGTTCAGATTAGTGGAATACATATTATTCATTTTTGTTTTGGCTGTAAATATTGTCATGAAAAGCTACAGAAAGGTATGAGGTAAATGAGATTGGTATTGTTAGAACTCAATCAATCAGTCAAATGTAATTTTTTTTGGCTCAACTCAAACCAGAGGAGGGCTGACTCTAGCCCGTTTCTCAGACAGAGGTAACTTGAGCTCTGGGTCAGTTACCATAGTAACAGACTATGAATCTAACCTGGTTGGGACCAAGTTTTTCACAATGAACCTGGAGTTTCTCTGTGACTCCGCCCACTTTCACTCACACACGGTATTTGATTTCCTCATTCATTTCAGTTAGCCGGAGAGTTTTGGCGTAACATAGTTCTGCCGTCTCTCTCTCTCTCTCTCTCTCTCTTTTAAAACCGGTCAGTAGTTTTATATTAGAAGTCCATTAGACACAGTACGTGGAGTCCTATTGCATTCCTGTTTTTTTTTTTTTTTTTTTTTTCAGTAGGTGAATTTAGTAAATGTCTTTTATGGGTAACTGTGAATACATAAGAAGGACATTGAAGATTCAGTGTCACATGACTTCCACTGAATGAACCTGTGTGTTTACAGCGAACATCCATGTCACTGTGTCTGTGCAGTGGAAGTGGACGGACCCTCCTGCTGCTGACCACTGTACTGATGACTGTACTGACCACTGCACTGACCACTGTACTGATGACTGTACTGACCACTGCACTGACCACTGTACTGATGACTATACTCACCACTGCACTGACCACTGTACTGATGACTGTACTGACCACTGCACTGACCACTGTACTGATGACTGTACTGACCACTGTATTGACCACTGTACTGATCACTGTAATGACCACTGCACTGACCATTGTACTGACCACTGCACTGACCACTGCACTTCTGCCCATCTGATTTTCATATAAATGAAATAAATGAATATGCTTCTATTCACGCAGTTTTTCCCTGTAATATTGTTGTGATTCCAAAAGACTACATTTAAACTCACACACTGACCCAATGTTCTCCCACATCGTCTCCGTCTCTTTTGCAGCTGCAGAGGTGTTGTACTTATTTCTAAAAACATGTTCAAACTCACCTTATGAGTGCATTAACATGTCCATTTCTAGTGGGGTGAAAAAAGCAGCCTTACTCTTCCCTGTTGCCATGGTGAATTATTGAATCGGACTCCACTGGTCTTTTTAGAGTTGCAGTGCACGTGCTTAACAGATCAGCTGTTCTGGAACCGAAAACTCAGAGTTTCTTATCTCGGAGTAAATCAACTCAGGTTAGACCTGCTTTGTGAAACAGACCCTGGTCTAAACCAGACTCCAGTTTACAGAAACCCAACAGTACCCACCAGGAGCAAACTGTTGGTGACAGTAGTAAAGAAAAGCGCCTTTACAGGTAGAACCCTGGAGCAGAACCCTCTTGGAGGGTGGTCATTTGATTTGACCAGTTGGGGATAAAGGGAGAAGGTTAGAGAGAAACAGAGAACACACACACACACACACACACACAGAGAGAGAGAGAGAGAGAGAGAGAGATTGGGGGAGGGGGAGAGACACATGGATGCACAGCAAAATGAACTATAACTATTATAAACTAAAACTGCAGCTGCTTCTATAATTACCAGTGTACAAAGTACAAATACATATGCTGTTAATAGTATTACTCAAATGTTAATAGTATTACTCAAACAGTGGATAAACTAATAGTGCAGCTGTTTGTACCAATAATAGAATACAACTATATAATGAACACTATTGTCATTATATGAACAAATGAATAATGATGATGGAGGCAAAAGGGAAGCAGAACCACAGCAGCACGTCCAGAAGATGATCCAGGGAAAAAACCTGCAACGCTATAAAGCACAGAGTCAGTAACATGTATTTTGTGGGATGTGAATAGAGGAGAGAGAAGGTCAGACAGGAGGAGGAGCAGAGAGCAGCTCAGTGTGTTGTGGTGAGTCTTCCAGCAGTCTAAACCTATAGCAGCAGAACTAAGAGCAGCCTAATGGTTGAAGAGCAATGATAATGGAGCCGTCAGACAGGTGGAAAAGAGGAAAACCAAAGAGGAGATTTATGGATGTAGTGAAGGAGGACACGCAGGTATTGGTGGGAAAGAAGAAGATGTAGGAGACAAAGAGTCAGATGGAAACAGTCATTTGCTTTGGAGAACCCTGAAGGGAGAAACCATCAGCAGTATTAGTGTTTTTGATTCTGAGCGTATGAATGTGAACTCCAGCATTCATCTAAAACATGCCCCCTCCGTTGTTGCTGTGGCGTCTAATAGTGTCCAGAGTTTATCATAGGTATCCACTCAGGTTAAATCTAATGAATGTGAAAACCATAGCGTACAATTCACATTATTTCCACACAGTAGTTCATAATATGTCACAGTTGTATGTTCCTTTGTGATTCTTGGAGTGATGCCCCATTGAAGTGTGTCATCAGTGTTAATTAAATGTGCACACGCTGGACAGTATTGGCTGCCCATTGCCATGCAGTGTAAGTGAGATGGTGGAAAAGCTTCATCATTTGGGTTGGAGGAGTTTGACATTCTCCTCTGTCTCTCTGGTGTAGCTGTCATATTTAGTTTCTGGTCCCTGTGGAGAGAAAATGGCAACGGTGGAGAGAGACAGGGAGAGGAATCTCTGAAGACCAAGCTGTCTGCTTGGGACCGGAGAGTGGCTGAGGCAGATAGTGTTACACTGCACCCGTGGGAGACGGGGAGATATGACCAGAGGGATGGAGGGTGTGTGTGTGTGTGTGTATGTGTGTGTGTGTGTGTGTGTATGTGTGTGTGTGTGTGTGTGTGTGTGTGTGTGCGCGCGTGCAAAAACTGGCTGATTTATAGAGACAGCCAGAGGGACAATGCATAATGTGATACAGAGATGAATGGACATAGAGATTGTGTTAAAGTGAGTGTGAGGAAGGATACGAACAGAAAAAAATCAGCCTGTCTGTCATGACTGAATGCCAATTTGAAAATTTCACATTCAGACATGTCAACTTTAAAAGTGCAGAATCCCAGCAGTTTTCTAAAACCACTCGAGGAAATATTTGTTATAACTCTATTTACCTGGATGCTGTGGACAGCTTGTTGGCACTCCTAAAACCCTCCTCTAGAGCTGAAAGGTTCCCATGCTCTCTCTCGCACTCTCTCTCTGTCTCTCTCTCTCCCCCTCTTCTTAAAAGAGTGTGTGGGTGCTGGTCTGAAGTGGCTTGTCTGCTGTGCAAATGAATAGCTTCACTCTCATGTGACTGTGAAAAGACACCGGTGGCGTGACGCAGAAGGAAAGGTGGACAAGAAGAGGGTGGTATCCATAAAGTGGAAAAGAGTGTGATGAGAGGAAAGATGGTCGAGAGGGTGGGCGAGCGCAAAGTTAGAGGAAGGCTTGGATTCAGAGGAGATGAGGAGTGCTATTAAAATGATTAAAAGGGATGGAAGAGAGGATGAGGAAAAGTGGAGGATCGGTAAGAAACTCAGCTCTGTGCCATATAGTAAGCACTTTCAGGTTTTATAGGCACTAAAACATATCATTAAAAATAGACTGTGCTACCCAGACGAGCAGCAGAACATGGATGAAATGACAGGAAGAATCTGCTCAGTAGATCTGCTTCACTTTCTTAAATGCAATGTTACAGATCTGATTTGTTTTATTGTGCGATTGTAACAACACAAACTCGACACAGGTGTCTGTTTGGTTTATCAACCCAATTTTCCCTCATGGAGAACATGTCTACTAAACACCTGAAAGCACTTGGAAGTAAAAAAAAAAAACTAGATTTTTCTTTGACCTGAAGCAGTGACCTGTGAATTGATTTCACACTAATCTGCAGGTTACAAAGGTGTCCCTTTCACTTTGGTTTGATCTGTACCAGTCTGTGAAAGAATAGTGGGCACATCAAACCACATACAAACCTTTTTGATAGAATAAATAAAGTCTTACACCTCTATTGTGTGTCACAAAATCTAAAATATTGCTGTTTAACACAGGTTGTGTCTATTTCAGATCAGGTCAGAATAATCCTAAATCTGAACCACACATATATGTATATACATACAGGCTGATATAACTGTTACTATTGCATGATCACCAGGACATCACATGGCTGATTGCACTGCACTTTAAACCTTTATCAGGTAAGTGACTATTTTTGGTAATTTCCACACATTACAAGACAGTGAGAGCAACAGTTACAGTGACGAAACAATCTCAGGTCCAATGTGGTCTACAGGGTCTGTAAGGTCCAATGTGGTCTACAGGGTCTGTAAGGTCCACCTGTGTATGAACA